>JAQGAA010001456.1:0-15586 GCA_034696425.1 Isotoma viridis | reverse complement strand
GCAAAGTAATAAATTGCAAAATATTTTACACTTAAGCCCTTTTGGTTTTTGAATTTTCTAACAAATAGCATGAATTACTGAAAATATTTACTCACCTCTTCCAAGTAATCATTATACTCTCGAAGGGTAGGAAAGTCACCGTCCCGTTTGCAGAAATCTCTGAGAAGACGACGACGAATGTCAACTTCTTTCTCAACAATAGGGTCTTCAAATAACTGGACTCGGAAAGCAGAACGTCTAAGTGGCACTCCACAGTCTGGACAAGTTCCTGAACCTATTTAAAACATAAAAACCACACAATAAGTGATCAAGGGTCCATTTTAGTGTAAACTTTAACGAATTTTCGTACACTTTTAAATCAAAACATAAAAATGAATACAAAAATGAATTACAAATTACAAACCTTTGACAAACAATAGTTCAACACAATTGTCACACAATGCATGACCACAAACATTTACCAACAATTTCAATGACGGATTTCTATATTTTGTTGTTTTGCATCTTGGGCATACAAGGTCTTCCATTTTGGTCAAATGGATCGCCGGACAACCTTTGACTTAACCTTTTTGTACTTAATTCGTAATGCGAACTGCAATATTACAAATTACACTGGCCAAGTAGATTTTTCTGAATTTAAAAATACGAATTCAATATTTATTTAGATTCGCAGTTGCAGTCAGTGACTGATTGTAAGTAAAATATGCACTGACGGGAAACTACTTACAAAAAAGTTAAATAATTCATGCCCTCAGCCTCAAATCGATGAGGCACATAAAGAATCTATAAAATAAAATTAGTAACAGTCAAATGAAAGAAGAGCAGTTGATACAAAGCAATATTCCTAAATAGAGCAGTGTTGACTTTCGCGGAATCCTGACTGCTCCATCATATAGACTGTTTTCAGAGTCCCTTCCGTTCAGTTTTGATGAGATTCTGGTCTGGTCGTCTGGTATGGGTCTAAATTTAACAAAAGAAAGCTTTTAAAATCATTCTATCAATTTTTTTCGAACGATGCGAAAATTCTTGATTGAATAACAATTTAACAAAAAAGAAATTTCACATAATAATTATTAATATAAAATGTAATCGGAAATGCATCGGGTATTTATAATATATTTTGCCTTTGTTTCCATTTGCTTCAGAGTTTTTATTCTAAACAAGCATAATATTCCTCTATGTCGACCTTAACCCGAACGCCTGATAAGACTACGATCAAAAATTAGTTTTTAGTTTTTATAATCTCACCTTGATATTTTCGAATTGTCTACACAGCAGTTAACAAATGGTTTGTAGTAGTAGGTCAAAAATAATGAGACATATTCCATGCAATTAATTATATTATAAGAATTTTAAATAATTTTTTATGATAATTGTAAATTATTAATATTTGTTGTATTATGAAATTATGATTATGAAATGTATTTAAAAGTCTAAAATACTCATTGAAATCTCAAAACTGCTGTTTTTGACTATTCGCTAGTTCCATAATAGTATTAGAATCAATTTAGTATTTAATTATATTTTAGGAAAAATTGAGCAAATGTTCTTTGAAATTTTATAGGGAACATTAAAGAATAAGTTGCAATAGCATAAATGTACATATGTCGTCTATAATAAATGTTATAGATTTGTTATTATTATTAAAATGCTAACTAATATGCTAACTCAATAAAGCCATTTAAATGTACAGTAAACAGTAATATACATTTAAAATGATAGCTTTTCTGCATTCTTTTATGTAATGCTTTTTCCCATGTTAAAGTGCCACTACTTAATATTTAGTTATAAATCGAAATGATGTAAATCTATTAAAACAACGACTGTGGTGGTTGGTTATTTCAATAGGAAACGGAAGGGTTAATTTGAATATAAAAAGTTAAAGAATTAAAGAATCTAAAAATTTATCTCAATTGTCATTTAAAAGGTTACATAAAGACTACAAACAAAAAAAAACAAAAATAAAAGATGATTCCGGAAGAAAGAGAAGAAGTGAAGCATTTTCGTGTCAAAAAATGAATCATTAAATCTAGCTCAACAACTTCCACCATTTAAATAGGTGATTGGGAAGTTGCACTTACACATGCCTAAATATTTACTGCCGAAATAACTATTTCCTTTTTCAATGCATGCCTAATTAATCTTGTTGACATCAATTACACGCCAAAGGGAAATAAATATCATCTCAAGAAGTTAAATGTTTTAATCTTTAAGAACCACTTCAAAGACAAGTTTGAATGTGTGTGTTAGTAATTATTTTTATTTTGCATTATACAGTCAATCATCCATTTGTATATTCTATCTTTTTTAGCTTTTGCATACCAGAATTACACTAACGCTAAATGTTTGTCATTAATCACCATCATCACCCTCCCTCGCCTTTACCTTATATAAACCACACAGACATATATAAAGACTCTATATAGCCTTTACTTTTTAGAATTTAAATTTAATTGTGCCAAATGGAACTTATATGTTTTGCAACTCAATTTGGTTCCGAGTTCAATTTCTTAAATATATATTAAAAGAAAAGATTGTTGCTGGAAGTTGTATTTTGATTGGTAGAAAGTGAAACCAGGATGACTTTTAAGAGTAGTTTTAAGTTATGTTTACAAAATGTCATTCAATAAAATGTATCTTGCATATCAAAAAACGTGATCATCATCCTTTGTTTTTTCTAGTTGTCAGAAACTTGATAGTGTAATCGAAGAACTTCTATTAAAATATCAATCTTCTGCATGAATGAATTGAACAATGTTATTAAATAGTTGTTATCATCGATTGGAAATACACTATACAGCCGGTAACTGGTTCTCCCCTAATTGTCAACTTGTCAATCAGAAAAGATAGATGTAATCTGGTTTATTATGCACTAACAACAATAATTGTCCTATTTAAATAGGTTCTTCATTCGTAGAACCCTTTCTCTTCTTAAAAAATCAATCTTATGTGTCATGCAATATCCAATACCGTTATCAAATCCATCACTATTAAATCATAAAATACACCTTTATTATTGTATGCTTGTGGATGTTAATGTTATTTTGTATGAATAGTAATAATAATATATATTAATAAGTTTGATGATTAGGATATGTATGAATGAGTATTGAAATGGGCGGATGGAAGATCAATAAAATGAATGAGTATGAATGAAAGCAATTTTTAAAGAACTAATGTAATGTTGGGCTATTTAATATGAAAAAACTTGTAACATAACTTTTATATAGGTATTTTTATTATGCACTAACAACAATAATTGTCCTATTTAAATAGGTTCTTCATTCGTAGAACCCTTTCTCTTCTTAAAAAATCAATCTTATGTGTCATGCAATATCCAATACCGTTATCAAATCCATCACTATTAAATCATAAAATACACCTTTATTATTGTATGCTTGTGGATGTTAATGTTATTTTGTATGAATAGTAATAATAATATATATTAATAAGTTTGATGATTAGGATATGTATGAATGAGTATTGAAATGGGCGGATGGAAGATCAATAAAATGAATGAGTATGAATGAAAGCAATTTTTAAAGAACTAATGTAATGTTGGGCTATTTAATATGAAAAAACTTGTAACATAACTTTTATATAGGTATTATCCAATTTTTATTAATTACATGAGCTAATGAAATGAGATTACTTTGCAACATAGATACACACAGATTCGCAATTTGCATTTTAATATCTAGGGTTATATTATGTGAATTTAGTTTGTTTTTTAAGAAATTGTTTCTTAATTTGAATTTTATTTTAATATACTTTTTTTGCAATAGATAATTGTTTGTTTGTGATTCATGGTCCAATTAAAGAAATTATACTGCAGAATAAACAAATTTTTTAGATTATGCACTAAAAATTGTGTTCAATATAAGTATCAAAATGCATTATGCTTTTTAGTTTAATGTATGCATTAAATAACTTAAAATGCATTAATATTAAATGCTGAAATGCTAATATCAAGTGCTTTATGCAGCCAGATCCAGAGGAGTCGGTTTTCTGTAAGATAGGCTGTTTTTTCTTTGGAATACATTTTAAAAAGCACTCAAGTCTACAATGGATTACTGGTTCGTTGATTTAAATGTCTAAATAGGAAACATATTTTCTATAAAAACTAAAAGGTTGAAATTTTACTTAAATGATAATAATATATCTAATTTTTATGCTATTCTGTACTGACATTCATTATTATATAAGACCAAAAATAAGCAATATTTGTACTGCAATGCAGTAGTGGCAATTAAGAACCTGGAACTTGGAACGTACTTGAAATAAAGTTGTTGCTTTTAGCAAAAAAGTAATGTTTTTAAGCATATGAAGGGAAATCGTTATTGAAAATACACGATATTTATATAAAACCCTATTGAACTAATATCTATTATCTTGAAAGACAGGGCTCCCACGGCCCTATATTATTATCTTGAAAGAGAAGGGATTTTATTTTCTAACTTTAAGTCCCTTCCCTAGCCTTAGCTATTCTATTCCTGTGATAAAATCAGGAAGGCCTGCTCATAATAAACAGAGAGCAATAAAGTCAAGTCTTAGCAAACAAATAACTTTCGTTTTCCTTGAAAGAGTGGACTCAAGTAAACCTTCTAGTATTAGCAAGGGGACGATGCGATATTTAATATAACATGACATGCTATATAAGATATTGCATAATAAAAACACAATAACTATCTTTATTCATCCTCTTATGAGTCAAAAGCATATAGGATAAAACACTAGTAGGAAAAGTTGCTGACCACGAACATTCTAAAACCTCATTTTGACTTAGAATAGGCTCTTCAAATCAGCATAAGTCCTCGAAATCCTTTTTACAATATGAGTTTATACTACCTACCCTACTCAGTACTTCAAAATCCTCTTGTCAGTCACTAAATAAAATGAATAATACTTGGGCTTACATGTGTTTTGTGATAGAATGAATGTTTAATCCAGTCTAGTCGGATTATTATCATAGGATTACACGATGCATTATAAAAATGACTAAAAAAAGATAGACCCGTTGCCAACTAAAAATAAGGTCCATGTGTGATGACGTGATGAGTTCAAGATTATCAGGTAGTATGTGCTGGAACAATTAAATGGTGATGGAACTAATGAGTTCTGCAATTAAAACTAGTATTTTATTTTTTATAAGTTTGGGTACCTATATAAGTCTCGTATTTAAAGTCCAGCAGATATAGTTGCTATCCTTGATAATTGGGAAACCTTGAAAGTGGAAAGGTTCTTCCGAAGACTTCGTCTTGAGATTAGCAAAAAAGAAGAGTCTAATGTCTAACAATTCCCATACAGATGCGTTGTACTTGTAGTTATTTATCAGATTTTAGTAAGTAGGTTTTGAATGCTTAAAAATCTCATACTTTTCCATTTGCTAATTTCCTTCCTTATTTAACATCCATGTAATTAATTAAGAGGAAATTCTTAAAAAAAATTAGGTAGTTTTATTTATCTATATCATGGAATTTTTTAAGGTTGACTTGCTAATGTATAGTAAATAATATTATCGTGAGAATTGTGACTCACCTCTTTCTCTATTATATGTATTCTTTATTTCAGTTCAAGTACGTATGAAGAAAAACAACAATAGAAATCCCATGCAGTACTGGATGTAAAATTGTATTGGACATTATAGCAAAAAGACGATGTTATAAATGAGTAAACAGTTAAGCATGAATAATTAAATCTTTCCTGTGACGACAATTTGCACTTTAGTACTACTACTGAGAACTACGAGTAGTAGCAAAGATTGCATTAATATATTTGAGGTATTTTGACATTCGTTTGCTAGTTAATTGATATATGAATATTGAACTTTTTTGGTAAGACGTCTAGCTGTATCGCTGCATGTTAATTAAGTTTAGAAGCTATGCAAAAAATAGCATAGCATGATGATGATTTCGACATCATTTTATGTTAATTGTCTTCAAGTAGTAATTACAATTACAAGCTCAGATGCACAACTGTTTTTTATACAATAGAATGCGAGTTTGATTAAAATTTTTAATAAAATTAAGACTTAAAAATGCAAAGTGATTAAAAATCTCCCCCCCCCTCTGGACTCAAGCACACCTTTAATTATTTTAATAAGTTTTAAGCCTGTGAAACTTTCCATTTAAGCCATGACATAAAGATTTAATGAATTCATTAAACTAACCTATTAAATTAATATCCACCTACATTACTTAAATCCTTGGCCGATTGGCCACAAATCCAAACTCCACTTACCAAGAAATTCTCAGAAACTTAGTAAACAACAATAAGTTACAATAATAATAATAATAATACTAATAATGAATAATGAATAATAATAATACTAATAATGAATAATGAATAATAATAATACTAATAATATCATAATAATTAATTACAATATTCTAAATTCTGCCATCCTCACCCTATAAACATGAAAAAAACCATTTCAAATGACGCAATACGCTTGTTCCATGAACCGTGGAAATATAATTTAGATGGAACATGCACACATGTAAAGCTTTATTAAACATTATGTACATACAAGGATAAAAAATACTTAAAGATCAAAGGGCATTATAAAAAAATTATTATAAAAGTTAACTAAAAGCTCGTGCTACTATCAAAATGATGGACGCAGACTTGCCCAGGAAGGGGTGTGCTGTGTGCATATGTAGGGACAATTAAAAATCTGTCTGATAGTTATCTCATCTCCTAACTAAGACTTAAGACAAAATCTAATCGGGTCATGCATGTATAGTAAACCAACAAGGGGTTAAAGAACAATCAGTTATATACTTAATAAGGATAGTAGTGGTAGTGGTGGTCAACAATACTTGCAGAATATTATATGGGAATTTGTGAATGTAATTTGGTACACACACATGACGATGATAATATGGATAACCACTTGCAATTTCATTCTATTTAGCTAGTAGTCCTATTGGTATTTTTTAGTTCACAATGCAAATAACGATGAGACGATCGAAGATAGGTGTAAGATTGGGATGGGGTGAATAAATGACGTATTGTAAATTGCAAGAGTACCTGCTGCTATGCTGCTTATGATGATAATACTTATTTTTTATTATTATAATATATCATTACAATAATGTAGTATCATCATGTATGCCCCATATAAGATAAGATGTGTGTGCATAATCATTCAAAGATGTAATAAAAAGCAAACTCTTTGAGCTGGAGTTCCCATTCCCATTCTTACTGTGTGTACGTGCGAATTGAATAAAAAGTTTTAGTAGTAGTAAAGGTTTCAAAATTTATTTTGTACATCAGTCTTTCAATCCATCTTCTCTTGATACGTTTCAATTTTTGATTGAATAGTTTTGTGTTAGAAATCTTAAGTTTTACTAGTAAAAAATAAATAAATCCAAAAAATGAAGCCTTTTGCAGCTATTATCTGTGTTGTGGTGGCCCTTGCGATTACCAATAGTCATGCAGCTTCCCTTAACAGAGTTAAGAGACAACTTGTACCTAAGGAGTTTGCTAATATTAATATTGAGAATTATCTTAAGGTTTGTGCAATTTTTATTTTTTAATAGATTTGTTTTAAAATGTTAAGAAAGTTTTAAAGATTTTAAAAATGATCTCAAAAGACCCCAATATAAATTTCTGGTATTTTTTAATTAATTACAGAACGAGCGTGCTGTAGCGTTCCAGCTAAAATGTATCGTTTACGATGGACCCTGTGATAGAATTGGTGAGTTTGGGTTTTTATGCAATTTTTACAAGAAAATAAAAGTGCCTAAGGATATTTACTTAATATTGCTCAGAGGTTTAATGGGATAATTCTAAAGCGTGTGTAGCAATGCAATGGATTGGAAATTATTTTTAGCTACGTATTGGTCTAGATTCTATATTGAGCAATTATCTATTAAAAGAAACTTTCTCTCTTTGCTAATATCGGTATAATTATTTTTAAATGTTTTATAATTTATTCATCTTTTCTATATAGGCAAGTATTTGAAAGTTACCATCCCAGAGCTTTTGACTAACCAATGCCAAAACTGTGACCCAGCTCAACGAGTTAGGGCCGGTCGGTTAGTTCAACATATTCAACAAAAGTTCCCTAAGGAATGGTCTGATGCTGTTCAAAAGTTCCAAGTAAGTTGTATTTTTTACTTGGGTAAATATGATTTTTATATTTTATGTAAAAACAAATTAAAACAAAAAGATTTTGCATGGTAAATCCTAAATGAGAACAATTTACTTGTAAGTGGATGCTGATTCTCATTATATGTCCACTCCGTACTACATGTGATGATGATTATTGCTCTAGTTACTTTCAAATGAGTGATGTGAAGTAATCAAACATTAAGTTTAATGAATGCAAAGTTATGAAAGGGGTTACTCAGTATAATAAATACTTGATTCGCATTACAATTATATGATTGGTGATTGCAACTACTACCTGCCATTATTACCTTACTTTCAGTTTCAGTTGAAACAATGCATATGAGATGAATTATAATATTAGGATAACTAGAGGCAGTTGCACATGTTATTGTTACACATGTCGTTACAATTTAATGAATGATGCTAATTTATATTTTGTTCTATTTTTCTTTAAACAAAAGGGTGGACAAGTCAAGAAAGAAGATGCTGACAAACTCGAATCTCTTTTGGGAGTGAAATTAGACTCTAAGCTTATTGCTGACGCCCCAACCACTGCAGTACCTGTGTCAACCCCTGCCGCAGTTGTTTCAACTGTAGCTTCAGAGGTGTCATCTACTGCTGCCCCAGCACCTATCGTATCATCTAGCGTTGCTCCAGAAGTTTCATCCAGCGCTGTTCCACTAGTTGAAGCCAGTAGCGCAGCCCCAGTAGTTACTGCAGCTCCTTCTACCGTAGCTCCATCTACTGCTGCTCCTTTAGCCGCTTCATCCAGCGTCGCTCCAGAAGTCTCATCATCTGCCGCACCTGAAGTATCCTCCAGCGCAGCACCACTTGCAGAAGTATCCAGCACGGCTCCAGAAGTTTCTTCTACTGCTGCTGCTGCTCCTGTAGCTGTAACGTCTGAAGCTCCTACTGCATCTAGTTCTCCAAGCTCCAGCGCTGTCCCAGCTACTGTAGAGGTCTCAAGTGCAGCTCCAGCTGCGTCAGCTTAAATATGTTTACGTATAATATAATATATTAAAAATAAGCTAAAAAGCCCAAAGGTGATATTCAAGGTGCACAAATAAGCTACACGTTTGCATTTTTAAATCGTTTTTTTTTTAAATATTACATGGTGCTGTACTAAAACAACATCTTTTGTATAGTTTGTTTTCCTCGTTCCTGTCAATCTCACAATAATACACAATTGAATGTATAAACCTTCCATGGCAGTCATACTTAAATATTATTGTACACATGCAAAACAACGTAATTTAAGGTTTTAAATATCAGTTAATGCATCAAAGTATTGTTTCTTTAATTTAATTATACATATTATTGTATCCAGCGTTCCTTTTTCATTGTCTATAGAAATAAATCTGTTTTACAAAAACGTGGGAACCCTTTACTCTACTGAAGTGTTTTGCCTATAATGATATTATGAAATGATTTTATTATTTTTTATCGTGAGACTTGACTGATACACAAGGTTATTGGGGAAAGTTGTTTTGAAGATGGGTTTTAAATTTTAAGCTCTCGAAGGTGTGCGGTGCAAATTACAAAGGGTTTTAGGTTCAACCTCAAATCATAGTCGGTATTTTTAACTTTCATATCATGAGATAAAAACAATTGTTGTAATTCCTAGATTCCTTCCTGAAAGAAGCTTTTATTCAAAAATAGTAAAGAAACAAATACTATAAGGAAGTAAACCTGAACTTACTGGAGTCAACCCTGAGCCTGAATATGATGATTATTTTTAGTATTGTTATGATGAATGACACGAGTAAATCATCCTTTGACGGTATGTTCGATGCTCTAATGACAAAACAACAAGGAAGGTTAACCCCGAGTGGGATATGATATTGAGAGAGTTAATCATTGTCGCATGAATGTTCTGAGAATTGAAACCCTTCTTTGTAGGTACATTCTTATTTAGCACACTATAATGGAGTTCCATGACTTTGTCAAAACCAGAAACGATTTAAAGACTATTGTTATTATTTGCGTTTACATATTTTTGTTTTGACCAATTCCATCAATGTCACTAAACCACCCGGAATGCATTTTTTTCATTGCGTACACAAGAAACGCAACTGACCTAGGTTCATTGAGTTTGTTAAGATATAGGTTAACAGGAAAGGATAGCTCATTTTCAAGGATGTTTTTAAAGGCCACGGTATGCTTACATGTAGTTATAGGGTCAGGATTCGACATTTAAACCCCTTATTCAATCCAATGAAAAATAAACCAATTTCTGGAAACATATATAAAGACAAGCAAATCCGAATTATGACACAAGTTGTGATAACTCATCATTTCAAAGCAGTTCAATCTTAGTCTTGTTCGAAAAATTCAATAATCTTCAAAATGCATAAGTTTTTGGTAGTATTAGCTGTGGTTATTGCAGTAGCCATGTACTGCAAGCCTACTGCTGGACAAGTCTCATCTGAGATGTTGGAAAAGTAAGAATTTTCGGAATTTACAATTCATTTTATAAGTAAAGTTTTCCTGATTCTTGGTTTCCAAACAAGTGTCACATTTTTCAGAAATTTTTACACTTAAGTCGGTGATATCCGAAATTTTTAAATCCGAAATTCATCATATTTTTACATTCGTTTGTATTCTTCTGTTTCAAATTTTAAAATCAATCAGAAAAGGGACGAACAATTGCGGTTGAAATTGTTTCCTTGAAATTTCTTTCGAACCCCTGCAATTTTAAAGAAAATTTGTTCTTTATTTTGGAAAATAATATGTTTTTTTAAAAATTATTTTAGAATTAACGTGGACACCTACCTTCAAAACAAGAGGCTTGTTGAATATCACATTACCTGTTTGGTTTACAACGGACCCTGCGACAAGATCGGAAACGAAATTAAGCGTACGTCCAACTAATAGCTGAAAGCATTCGAATTTTGTTTATTCTAATTATGAATCAATTTCATAAAAATTATTAAATAAAATTAAATTTACTCCACTAGGACTCTTCCACTCCTTCCGGGCTACTGGAATCAGCACCACTCAATGCAACGTGTGTAATGAAGAACAAAAAGCCAAATTACTTAAAATCGCTCGTCATTGGCAAGTCAACTATCCCACTGTAAGTTCTTCAAAAAACAAAACTTCATTCAAGGAATCCAATCAATTCACTGATAAAATATGATGCAATCAAAAAATACTAATTAATACTTAATTAATTTACGTTTTCAGGCATGGAATGACTTGAAGGCTTTGATCCATTAACTTGTTAGTCCATAGCAATTGTACATAAAGACCTTTCTTCAAGGAACTCAAGAGAACTAAATGAACAGCATAGTTACAATTTATCCAAACCTCTAATCAATTTTCATTTAGTAAATGTTTTTAAAAACTATGTACCCTATATTATATAATGTAAACGGACACTATGTTTGTATGTACTTATATAAGAATTATAAAATGTAGGTAGATTACTTAACCCATAGTCACCACATTATTATGAGACCACCTTCTGTGCTGTTTCCTTTTTTCAAAATCAATTTTAAACAAACAAACCCACTCTAATTACAAGGATATGCATTTCATAATGCAACTCAAAGTTTAGCAAAGTCTACTTATATACAGCTGCGGAATTGTAAATAAATTTTATCAGACAAGAATAAAAAAATTAAATAATATATATGTATTATTGTGTTGAAAGGTTTTTTATGCAGGAATTGATTTTGATTTTGAAGACGATAAAAAAACCGTTCTTTCAAATAACTATTGCATAATTTTCAATAAACATTTCGAAAATAAACAACTTCTATATAAAAACTGCTAATTAATAATTATTGAAAATTTCCGTGTGAATTACGCAATCATTTACTAAACTACTAAATGATAACGCATCATTTTGTTAATTGATGATAAGAGGTTAAATTTTAATAAAACTACATAATGCTCCACACACGCACACTATATTCATACAGCTAGCTTCTGCCTTTCACTCTCTTAAGTCATAACTGATACTAATTAATAAGTATTATTTATCAGGAAGTTCTAAAATGTTAAAAGTATGCCATGTGGACAATATCTCATGAAAATATTGAAATAGAATATTATATTGTTTTTGCTCTAGTTACTTTCAAAATCGTCACTATTAAAATTTTAGTTTCAAACAAAATGAAAAACAAACTCGTAAAATTTAAATTAAAAAATGAAACAAAAAAATCTACTTATTATTATTGTAACAAATTATATTATGTGTGTGTAAACTCCTTTTTTCATCATAAAGGTCACAAGCCTTACTTTTATTCCAAGAGCAATATATACATACTAAAATAATCTATATAAAATCTAACATTTTAATAGTCTTTAGGTATAATATAGTGCATCTACTCTTGTTCTTGATTGTTGACGATTCCATTCAGATTAACATCTCTATTATACACATAATCCTTATAAGTCATAAGCAATCTCCCTGTTATTACTACTTATCGCAAAAAAACTAAAAAAAATGTTATGCAACCTTAGAACTAGCTAGACCAAAACATGGAAAGCAAGGTAGCCACAAAACACAGTCACTTTTATTAGAAGATTGTATTCTTCTTGCACATTATTATCATCATTCATAACATAACTATTATACAACTCACTCTCATGATACAACGAATCTACTATGCAATAATACATTTTAAAAAGAATTTTTTTTTCAAAAAAGCCTTATACACATGCACAAATCATGATCTGCAGCATGAAAATGAAATAAAAAAACTAAAAGTAAACGACCATGCTGAATACTCACTGTCTTGTTGTACTATCCTTGCTTTTATCACTAGAAGAATTAACTATATAAGAAAGTGTATTGACCAAGAAGACAAGAGACGAGATATCTTGTATTGTCATTGTGGGTCAATGTTATACAATAATCAGGGGCTAAATGGGCATTTATATGCTTTACTAATTCTATAATGATAATTATGATAATGTAACACTACTACACACTACTAGTATAGATCCATGCGTTTGTTGAAGTGAGATGTGATGTGTGATCTTCATAAAGTTTGCATAATAATATATTGTACAATGAAATTCTTCTCATCATAGTTTTACAATACAACAATATACACCTGCTAACTAATATTTCTAACTATTAGGTATTTTACTATGAAGTAAATATGTAAATGTGTTTTTTCTAAAATTCTACAAAATAGATTGGGGGTACTAACTAGTATTCAAATAGATGATATTGTGTATTATTGCAAGTGTAACTTTTAGTTAGTTAACTCTTAAAAAAATTTTTTATCTCTGGTTTGGTTGCTTCAGTCATCTCATACTTATAATATTATTATATAATCTGTCTCTCGTCTTTACAATATTAGTGTAATATAATCATATTATATCATGTTACATTAAAATAGTTGCAATATTTATTAGAATAAAAAACAACTAACAATTAGATAGTTGAAATTGTGTAAGCAAAAACCTCTCTAGACGAATTTGACAGAAGAAGTGTAGTAGGAAAACTAGAAGAGGTACTTACTAGGGAGTAATAATATTTTTTATATTAGTGACTGGGACTATTATTAATATATTGCTAATCTTAAAACAAACTATCCGTATTGCATAAATACCAGAAATGGGCATTGTGTTTAGAGGACTGTTTAGGCAACTGAAATTATAAAAAGGGCTCTGCGTTTTTATTGATTTATTCAATACCAACCACTTGGGCACACGAGGAGGGTTAACTTTCATTCAGAGTTGTATAATGTAATTTATTAAAGATTGAATTTTAAAGCTTTATTGTTAAAAAGTGTTATTTTGAGGTTTAATTACACAGTGACGATAAGATAAATAGGGAGTTTTCTATTTAATACCGGAAACGTTTAAGAGTTTAATAAGATACGAGTGCGTATCTTATAAGTTATTTTGTTCAAGGCCAAGAGGAATATTAACTATTTATTTATAATTGAATGAAATTACATGTTAATTAATAAAACACACCTGGCTATCATCATTAATGCTACTTAGTGCTTTTAACTATCTGAAGTGGATTCAGATATCAGAAGAAGTTTGAGGAAGTTTGCAAGGACAAAGCAAAGATCACAAACAGCCAAAAACTTAAGGGAGATATTATTGTATTATTTATTTTGCTGAGTTTGCAAAAATCTTTAATACATTTATTTGAGACGTGATCATGAAAGGAATACACGAAAGCAGCTTGGTTCTCGTACTTATCATGGCTATCAGCATTTTAATTGTTGTAGCTGATAAAATTTCGAATCGGTATAATCCCAATCATATTACCAGGGTTGAACAAGGGAGATTGATGTATGTCAAAATGTCTTGAAATTGGAGTGGTTCTTCTGAGTTTACGTGATTTTACCATCATTTTTTTATTATTATTACACAACCTCTAGTCATACCATGGTAAGTAAGAATTTTAGCATTTTTATTAAGATTTAAAGATTTATTTTATTTTTGAATTTATTTATTAAATTAACTTTAATAATTTTAGTCTTCTAACAGAAGCCAACATCCTCAACAACACTCCTCATTATGTCAATAATAATTCCAATGGACTATCCATCCACTCGTCTGCCCACGCGGATGCAAAGGTTAAATTGAGAGAGATGTAAATTTCCTGGAAATCTTAGCATGGTGATGCAATGGAAGTTCAGCTTGTAATTTGCACTTGATTGCTAATCAAAAGATTACTTTTTATATATTATCTGGTGGAGTAATTCCTTCATGTGATAAATAATTTATAGCTAAAAATATTTCATATTTAATTATTTATATAAACGTTTGCAAATAAACTTGCAATGAAATTGCATTGTTTGAACAGAAAAAGTGATATTAAGAGAAGGATATTTGTTTATATTTTAGAATGCAATTTTGGTTTTCCTTGAATTCCATAACATCTTGATTCAAGGATCTAATAATTAGTATTCTCAATTTTTGTTATTTCATCGTTCAAGGTTCATTAGACTTATATTATATATAAGGTTAAAAAAGTCAACCAGTCTTTTAACATCGCGATACTAAATGATCACTCAGGCCTGATTGTTATTGAAACATCTCGTTATTATTTAGCATAAAAAGCTAAATCTTATGGACTAACGACTTTGTTTGTCAAATAGGTCCTTGCTGTCATGCCCATTTGCATTGATACACAAGGTACATAATATGAATAATATGACGTATATAGTTTGATTGAATAACTTGAACTTCCTGATATAGGAAACCAACTTACATTGATCATTAATTTACAATAGGATCAGATTATCAGATGTAAGATGTGTAAGGTGTAAAGCGTTGAAATCTCTTTCCATTTATGGCGATTTCTAAAGTCTTAATACATTATGGCAAAATATTAAAATTTTAAACTTGAGTAATTAATATAAAAAGATTGCCAAATTTTGAAAACCAAAAGCATAATATACTCCTTCCCTGATCTTACCTAATAAAAGTAGATATATGATAAGCATCGAATTAGGAAAATGTGTCAATGATTTTGAAAGTATGATAG
>JAQGAA010001455.1:0-15589 GCA_034696425.1 Isotoma viridis | reverse complement strand
GGCTTTTGTACTTTCTCGAAGAAGTAAATATTACACATTGGTAGTACATACATAGTTATTACATATTTATTACTAAATGGGCAAAACCTTCCCCAAGCTTAAAGTGATTAATTAATTTCCCCTTGAACTGGCACTAATGAATGAGAAAGATTATGGTGTGCATGCTGTAATAAAATGCACACTGTTTATATATTTAATGTAAAAGTACACGTTGTAAGATATTATAACCAGACGTAATTATAAATTATGCTTAAAGGAATAATTACAAGAAATAACTAGAAACGCTAATAATCCTTATGCATAATCCATTTTGTAGCTACCTTTTAAATCCTCTTATTGGATTGTGTTGTATAGCATAGAATAATTAGTAAACTAATTGGGGCAGTTTATAGTAATCGTTATTGCTTTAGGCACATCTACTCCGAAAGCATATAGTATTATTAAACAATGACACTACATTTCTATTCTATACAACATTGAGGCTATTTAAACAAACACCAAATAATGTTTTTTGTAGATGAGTTGGAAAGAGAAAGTGATATTTCTGGAAGTCCCTCCTGGAGCACATTTGGCCATCAAAGCGAATCAGATTTTGATGATGATATCGGAGTCTTTCATCCCAGTGTGACCCCATCCCCCACAGTTTTCACACTATGTGGAAATGTAGCTGTAAAGAAACCTCCTAAGGTTCATTGTAGCCCACTTCCTGATGCTTTCAATCCTTGTGAAGATATCATGGGTAGTCTTTGGCTACGTGGAGCTGTTTGGTAAGGTCAATGGTTTTATTTCATCTTCTTTCTTTGACACTAAATAAAGTCATCAAGATGTTTTTTATTACCATCCAAATAACTCTTCAAATTAAAAACCCTTTCGACCTTTCCCTGTAATGAATATGAATGAGTTATATAATAGAAATCGTCGGAAAAAGACTTTGAGTAAAAAGAAAGAGGATATCTTTCAAAGAAAGAACCAATGCATCATTTTATTATGTTTCTCCCCAAATTACTATTTTAATGGCTTAAGGAATATTATATAAGGTGTTGGTTCAAAGCTACGAAAACGAAACGAACTTTACTTCAGCTTGGCTTAATCTAAAATCAACTTAATAGTCTACAGAAATATATGCTTGAGAACAAGGTAAATGATAAATGATGATTTTAGTTTTGAATTCGTTTCACTACACACATACAGCACACTCAACTCTTAAATCCATACTCGACCCAGATTGAATTTTGAAGATTGTACTTTAATTGTACTTTGAAACAATATTAATTATTCATTTGTACTCTATTGAAACTTCAAAAGTTGTCAAAACCCGTAAGTAATAAGTTGTCTGAAGTATAAATGACTTATAGAAGACTAGAATAGACTAAAAGAGTTAAGAGGCACTTGAACAACAGGTTTTAAATGTAAATGGACTAGATGAAATCTCTTACAATTTCTTAAAACGTTGTTTAGTTCTTAAGACCAGACGTGTCACCGACCTCAGCAGCCGCTTTCAGCTGCTTTATTACTAAAATGTTTTGGAAGGTTCGCAGAAACTCCTATTTACATATTTTTCAAATTATGCGATATTGAACTTTCCTTAACAATATATACTTTTTTTAAAACCCAAACGACTTTGTCCCATATGCAAATCTCCATTACGAATCTTCAATTTCCAATACATTACCCTATCACCATCTTATTCTAATATTCGTTTACTTCCATATCAATTCATTCATTGAACCGCATAATTGCTTTTCTCATGGCTTTTTTTTCTTTTTCTTCAGAATATACTTTTTATATTCATACATGATAAAACTTAAAAAAACCCAAGGCAGAAACTTATCTTTTCTTTATAGGAAGATTTTCAAAACTTAACTTCAAACGAAATTTGGAAGAAAGAATACGCCAGAAATATTTAAGCGTTCATGCATGCATACTAAAATAAGCCCCTATCCTTTGTTTGAGGTGAGGCTGATTGTAGCTCATATTTATCATCTCATAAAAATTAACTCTATTGTAGCTGTAGTTTAGTAAGAAAGTTTTCTTTTATCTCCCTTCCAGAACATTAGAGTTAAATAGAAGATATAAATTCATGTCTATCTTACTGTCAAGGCTAGAACAAAGTTTTTTGAACGATTTAAAAAATAATTTAAACAAAGATAAGAAAAATAAGAGATTTCCCGAGTGTAAAATTAAGGCAAGAAGGACGCCAAAGTCTCCAAGGAATATCGTTCAGAAATGCTAATGAATAAGTAGGGTGTATGTGAAACTTCAAGAGTTAGACAAGTTATGATTTGCATAAATGAATAATGACAAAATGTGTCATGTTAGTGTTAGAACCGTAAGATTGATACTGACATTCTCCAGGAGGCCTCTTATCCAATTATGATAGAACCTCCTTTACCAAGAAAATACCTGTAATAGTAAGATATGCGTGCTAGTAGTTTATTATTGATGTAATATATTATGGAATGGATGGATGAGTGAATTTCGGATGAATACCTTTTAAAACAAAAGACTTTGTTCACAAACAATGGTGGATTAATTACACTTCATATCAT
Organism: Isotoma viridis; assembly: GCA_034696425.1. Taxonomy (NCBI): domain Eukaryota; kingdom Metazoa; phylum Arthropoda; class Collembola; order Entomobryomorpha; family Isotomidae; genus Isotoma; species Isotoma viridis. The sequence continues at coordinate 13,040 of JAQGAA010001455.1, read as the reverse complement.
ATGTTTTGTCGTATTTGCTATTGGGATAGACCAATTGATCAGATGAACATAATGATTTCCACAAATTCACACTCCTGGACTCTAAACAACATGATAAATGGTCGTATGAAGTTTTACGGTAAAAAACATAAATTCAGACAGAAAAAGGGTAGTTTCCTAAAAAAGAGAAGGAACGAGCATAATATTGTGCCGTGAGCCAAATAAATGTCACAATCTGTACCAAATGATATGACCGGCCTCAAAGGGATTTATGAGGTAATACATGTCATGCGGTTATGTCATTCATGTGCTTGTGGTAAAATGACTTTCTATCTTCTTCGCAATAAATAACTTCCATAATATTACAATGTGAATACATGAATACGTTCTATTTTATCCTTACATCGTGTATTTCCTAGCCTTTAGTATAAATAATAATTGCACTAAACAAATGAATAGATTCCTTAAGGCTTAAAAAGAAATCAAACCAGAACCAGAGACTTTCTTCAAAGTCTCTAGTCAACTGTTTATTTCTTAAGAAGTATTCTCTGATCTCTGATAGCTTTGTGATGGATGGGAACCTTATTAGAATTTCAAGCAGTAGTAGCGCAGTACTGAATTTTGAATTTAACAGTAGAAGCTAGATTTTTATTTGTAAGCTTCCATGCAGAAAGTTCTCAAAGTTACTAGGAACTTTGACCCACTTTGATCAATCGCTTTTTGAAAGTTGTATGAGAAAGAGAGTTCAGAATATGAAATATAAGGAATGAGAACATTTTCATAAAGAATCTAGACTCTATAGTATAGAGTCTATACACTTTCAATATTCATATGGTTTTAAGTTCTTTCCAAAACTTATAAATCGTAGCGGAAAAGTGATACTGTCTTGAGTCAGCTCATCATAGTAAAAGACCTTTTAGATTGAAATCTGACGAATTGCAGGGAGCTTTTGTAGGGTTTGCATTTCTCGCAAAGGCACGCATTACATATTAAATTGGGATCTTACTTTGCCTAAAATACTCTAAAAAGTCACGAAGTTTAATGTTGTCGAGTTTGCTTGTAAGTGAAAGTTAGCACAATGCCAGGAATATATTCCAGTATGAATATTATTGACAGTAGAATTAAAGGCTTTAAATTGTAGAAAGCCTTTACAATCTGGTTTTTATTACTCAAAAGAGCCGTTCACAGCAGCACATTTTACAATGTGGGTCACATTTATACACTAACCATTCGGGGGAAAAATTTCCAGAGTTTCCTGCTAAACCTTTTAACATATCTTATTTTCATCGGAAACATTGTATTTCTACAAAGGAACATAATGCAACTTTAAGGAAAAGGGAGGTTTCATTGAGCTTGACCTTGAGATAGAATTTATTCTTGAGTTTCTAGAAAGGAAAAGTGTGTTATCGAATTTAGGGTTGTCAATGCAATATGCAATCGTAGCCAATAAACGTGTCAGAAAACATATGACTTTCTGATTTTGAAACTCATTTTCAAGGTTTTTGGGTATTGTATTTGCTATGCATTTTGATTTTGTTAAAAGTATTTTTGAAAAACGTCAGCTTTGAGTTTGACAACAACATGGAGGTTCAGATTCGTTTAGGAAATTGAGTTTACTGATTAAATATTGTAAATTATGTTGTGCATTACGATTTCATAAAAGAAATGCGAAATCAAAACTCATTTTAACTGGCTATGGACAGTGGAATGGATATTGTTTTTTTATTATTAAATTCATTGTCCTGTAAAAGTGTATTTATGAAAAAGTCGTTACTTCAAAACAACCTTGAACATTTTTCTTTATAGACTTCTTTCACACCAGGATAAACTTTACCACCTTAAGTAGCATTAGAGTATTGTATTTGAGTGCAGAAACAGTAAAAGATTGGCGTTTTTGACGCAATTCTATATGTACCTATATAAAGTTCGATTTTTTAAAATGTTAGACATGGTCAAGGATTTTTGAAGACGTTATCAACTTTCATTCAACTCACGAAAGCTTTGAGACGCAATAAGCTTTAAGTCTTCGTGACGTATGATTCGGTTCAAAATGACAGTATCGGCTTGTATTTTCGATTTAAAATGTTTTCAGCAGTCAAGGTGTGAGTTGTTGTTGTCATCCGTGTACAAATAAGTTAATACTTTGTTTTTTTGCTTTTCAAATCATCCTCTAACATTTAATCCTCTTTCTTCACTCTAAATTTTATCAGATTTAGAGCCAAGTTAAACCTTTTAAAGTCCATATTGTCTCTGCTGATGCCAATTGTCAATGTAGCTTAGGCTCGTCTGCGCTTAAGATTAGTCCAACATTGGCTTGTATAAAAAGAGGCAAAATACATACAAAATATGCGTACATATAGAGCGACAATATTCAAAAGAGATTCAGTTTACCTGTCGAGACTTGCGACAGTCACAAAAAAACCGATACGAAGTGCAAAAGAAGATAGATGTGTTTTTCATGAGATACGAATTGAATGTAAATTATTGGTACAAAACGGAAATTCATTTATTGCTTAGTTTCCTTCCTTCCAGTCTATTACGTACTCTTTTCTTTGTGCAGTAAGTAATAGTAGTATTTACTAGTAACACTTTGTAAAAGTCTGAAGATGTTATTTTATGACTGAAATAAAGTAAACCAATACCACAGTATGGTGTCGAGGTGAGGTGAGAGGCATTAGAACCAGGAGAAAAGTGATCGTGAATGGCATCGACAGGAAATTGGTCGCCCACCAGAACTTCCTTCTGTGACATTTTTTATAAAGCTGCCTAATTCCAAATTCCTATTTTAAGCCAGACTTCTTTTTCTTCTTTGTTACACTCAGCAGAATCAATATTACATGTGATGTACGTTTCGGAAATAGAAGCCTACGGGGTACTATTTGTTTACAACGAATTTTTCACAGGGCTGCTGTTGTTGGTATCAGTAACCTACTAAAGAGTAAATGGTTGCAATTTGCAATAAAACAAATGAGCATCTGGTCTATCGGGTTAAGATAAGATCCTAAGGCAATATATTTATTACAATTTTGTACAATATTCGTTTGTTTTAATTCAATGTATTGTTTTTTTCATTTCAACAGGGTCGTTGTGGCACTAGCATTAGTGGGTAATACAGCTGTATTGGTCGTGCTACTTTTAGCCCCTGGAAGGATGTCAGTGCAAAGATTCCTCATGGCGAATCTCTCTTGGGCAGATTTATGTATGGGAATTTATCTCTTGATGGTAGCAACAGAAGATCTCGTCTCCCTAGGCTCCTACTTTAATTACGCTATCGACTGGCAATTGGGATGGGGCTGTCAAATCGCCGGATTTCTCACTGTCTTTGCATCAGAACTCTCTGTTTTCACTTTGGCCGTAATTACAGGAGAAAGGTGGTATGCTCTCACTCGAGCTATCCATCTTACCAAAAGACTTACTATTGGAGGGGCTGCTCAGCTCATGTCTGTCGGATGGATTTTGTCAATGATTCTTGCTGGTCTTCCTCTCATTGGGGTCTCATCCTATTCTAAAACTAGGTATGTTCTTTAATATTCTGCTCTTTATTAACCTTTTCATCTAACCATGGATAGATCCGTTGGTAGAGTATTTGGGAAATAACCCAGGTTTAACTTTCAAGCAGGGAAAAGGGAAACCCAATAGACTTCGGCTTCCTTACTTTCTAACGAACTTGACTTCATTCACTTTCACTTTACTTTCTCTTGGAACTTTCTTTTCCTATATATTGTTGCATTCACTTTCACTTATGTTTTGGTTGATTGTATCAACTTGTTTGAGATGATGTGTGCATGCGAAATAGTGAAAATTTACTGTTTGCTTGTGTTTTCAAGACATAGCTTTAGTGAGTTTTCTGAAAAGTTTTTCGATTTCCAAATAATTTTGAACACTAAAATATGCTCTTTTTTGAAATGTGATTACCTACGAGTGATTTAGGAAGGGAATTGGGAAGAAGCTGTTAAATTTTTGTTTTTGCTCTTAAACTTTTTACGGAGAAAACATGTACCGATGCCTTGATGGATGACTTTCTCTTTATCGTTTTTTAGCATATGTCTACCCATGCTGGCTGATTCGATTGGGGCTGTGGTTTACCTAGCGTTTCTTTTGTTATTCAACGGACTCGCTTTTCTTCTTGTTGCAACAGCATATTACCAAATGTATAGAGCCGTGGCAGGTCATGGAGGTGGGGCGGCTTCTGCACCAGGAGCCTCATCCGCTGATACTGCTATCGCCAAGAAAATGGCTCTACTAGTCTTTACAGATTTTGCTTGTTGGGCTCCCGTGGCGTTTTTTGGTCTGACGGCTGTTGGAGGTTACCCGCTGATAGGTACGAAATCTGACATGCACTAATGATACTTGGAATGACCTTAAGTTGAAACACGGTAAGAAAAAATTGTTTTTTTTAACTTTTTCCTTTAAGGGGTTACGGACTCGAAAATCCTGTTGGTATTTTTCTACCCGTTGAACTCAACCCTGAATCCATACTTGTATGCCATAATGACAAAGCAGTACCGAAGGGACTTGCTACTACTTCTCAGCAGGTAGCCAAAAACGGTACATTTACCCATTGCTTTCACTAACTCGTAATTCTTATTCTCTATCTCTGTTCTGTGTCCACCTGTGAAATATTGTTGTGTCGTCTGCCGTGTGCTAGCAATTGTACCTCATTGCACCTTTGCACCCTTGTCATGATTAAGTTAACGTGTGACTATTAATCTATGATATAACTCTAGTTTGAAATTCTTCAACTTAATAGCCTTTGTTGTACCTTCGAACTTGTCTAAAGATTGTAAGTAGAACTTCTTTAGACAGTCCAAAGTTAATAATTAAAGCTTAAGAGATATACTAAAATACTTGCATGCACCGGTCTTGTAAATTGTAATATTTCTTTGTATTGCCAAAATGAAAAAGTTATAAATCCCTTTTATCTGGTTCAGAACTTTTCCAATTGTCTCCATGTGCCTGTGCTCTTAGTTGGTTTTGTCAGTCTTAAATGCCCAAGACACACCATTAAGATCGTGGTTGCACTATCATGCCTAAACCAACTTGCAAAAAACATGAAATCTTGTTGAACAAAGTTTATCTCACAGTTAATTTCAACACGAACATGTACTTATTGTAGCCCTGTGTGGTTTGAAATCCTAATAACTTTCAACTGTTGCGTACTAACTTTATATTTAAGGGTCAAAGTTTGAATGATGAAATTGTGGTTTATAGAAAACAGTAGATGGTTAAGTAAGTTTTGTCTCTAAATTTGTTTTCTTTCTTGTCAATCACTTTTGCATGACCCGTTAACGTGTCGTTCGTGTCCTGACATCAATCAAAAACAACTTAAACACATCCAACCTGAAACATGAAAGGCATGGAATGTGTACAAGAAGAGCACAGCGATATAAAACAGGAGCAGCATCCACGAACAACACTTTGCATACAATGCAAACCGTTCTTCGGCTGGGCTCTGTGACAGAAACGAAGGTAGCGCAACCTCACCCGCACAATTCACCTAATGGGGGTGCCCGTGTTTCAACGGGAAATACAAGTAGTGGTGGGGTAAAAGATTTGAAGACAGAGGTACCACTGATGACGAATAACCTTGTTCCCTCAGATCAAGTAAGAGATGCCGCGTCATCTCGCATATTTGACCATCCATTACTAGCTCCAGTGATGAATTCAGCCAGAGGTCAAGATCCCTCTAAAAGGAGTAACTTTGCACAATTAGAGGAAGAAGATCATTTGAACGGAGTGGATGGAAGAAGTATTGCTGAAACAAGTTTCATCAGTGTCCCCTCAGGACCTGTCTCATCATCCTCTGGAGGAAACAAAGGATTCACTACTGGTATTAATAGTGGTAATAACAACAACCCAAAACAATTGGCAAACCAAGAGTCTACACAAACGATAGACGACGATCATGACCTAGACCATGAGGTTTCTGAAAATACGCCCTTTTGCAGAACGAGAGATGCTGTGAAATAAAGTACCTAATTTATTTAGTCAAACCCACGCTGCTGGCAACTATGTAGTACTACTACTACAAAGGGTTTGTTTTTATTAAATTTTACGATACTAGAATACTTATGAGTTTACTTTTGCATGTATTTGCATGAGATGGCCTAGTTAATAGAAATTTAATTAAGGCAATTTTGTATTCATGTCATGTATACCTACCACATAATTCTACACCTCATTTACCAATGTACCAAAATCTAAAATTAGCCTATTCAACTCCAGTACCACCAGTCAATATTAGTAAGACTTAGCTAAAATAGAACATAAATGATAACCTATAGTCTTATCTGTATGCATTTATATTGCAGACAAATTTTAGCTTGTACTATAAGTGAAAGTTGTCATATTTGTGAAACTCTGTGTAACTTCTAAACCGATCTCTGAGGAACTCATTTACCCAATTCCATAAAATAAGGATTAGTTCAACCAGCCGTAAGAATAGATGCATGTTCACAGATCACAGCTTTCAATTTCAAAGAGCTTTCTCTTCTTTGTTTGCATTTGTATGTCGTTCTTCATAAAACAATAGAGCCGTGTCATTGTGTAATATACATCTTTTAATATTCCATAAGTATTGCATATTAATATAGTTAACTACCAAGTAACTGTTGAGTGGATTATTACAAGTTTTTTGAATGGGAAGAATTCTTGCCATTATGCCTATTTGGGTGGCAAGCATTATGCAAATTTTCATTTTGGTATGGAACATCAATAACGTCCCATTCTTTCCCGTCATAGACTTTTATTTTATCTTTCTTGCATGTACTTAATTATTTTATACAGGAATGAGGTATAGGACTGATGCGGTAGCTTTTATTTTGAGCCCATTTGGTTTTACAAATGAGGGTTTTTAAATTATTTTCGTCAACATATGGAAGAAATCGGTATGTGTGTAAGTAAGTGTTTTTAAGAGCTCTTTCATGCAGTAAAGTACATTTTTATTAACATAATGCCCATTTCATTGTTCTGTGTTCTTTTCATCGTAAATAAGTACTCTGGCATTTTTGCAGAAAATGTTGCCCACGCATAATGTATAGAAATTTATACGCATAATGTGCAAAAAGTAAATTGCAAGAGACCAAATGTAAGGCATTATGCTTGGAAATTACCTTTTTTACCTTTTACGATGGGCTGAATTATGTCATTACTTTAAGAAGAAGGATAAAATACGTATGGATATGGGAAATCAATGCAAATTAGTTACATCATGCCAGGAGATTATGTATACTCTGAGATAAGGCACATTGAGAAGATTGGTTTATTTTATAGGTAGAGAGAAATTAGATGGGTATTTGTCATCGCGCATAGAATTACTATTCAAGACCAAGGACAATTTGGAGATCCTCAGTAAATTAGTAGTATAACTTGGAAAACTAAATTAAAGCCTCAGGTTTGGACAAATTAAGCATTTGAGCTTGCATTCGACATCATAATACACCTGAGTTGATGGGGTTTAGAAGAATTACTTAATATTCATATTCCTGAATTTTCTAACCCAAAAACCCATATGCCATTCTTTTTCAATACAGGCACAAAGCTACTTGCCATTTGCAGTAGTTATATAAACTTATTGAGATTTTTGCTTATCTAACGTCTGATGAATAAATGAAAAGAATGATTTCAAAGTTACATACACTTTTAGTAGTTTCTCTCTGTTCATTTAAAACTATTTTTCTTTTCTCAAGGTTTCTAATTTCAGTTGCTTAATTAATGCGTATGGAAATTATATCAACAATGACTTGTCGTCTTCCAGTTCTATCTTTGCACCTGCTTGGAGATTTTGATTATGCTGTAATAGCGTAATATCAGTTTTTATTTGAGGATTTTTAGTCGGCTTTGTCAAGTCCAATTCATACATTTAGAATATCCATTTGTTCATGTACTTCAAAAGCTTAAACACACACATTGTTTAGAAAGCCTCAGTGTATGGTAATAAAATTAAACGAGAAAATATCTATTATATCTTGCTTCTTATTACTAGATCTATTTAGTGTTTTACACTGTGATTTAAATTTCTTGCTTACCTGGGAACATAAAACTATACAGGCATAATTTATTTTCACCAACTTGAAACCTATAAAATCGCGAAATGAATGTCTGTAACTAGTTGCATATAAGCATAATGCAAAAGTCTTTTTAACGAGTAAAAATACCACTTATGTTTAGATAAAAATTTTAATAATAACCTGAACTATGTTTCAACCTGAAATTACCCGAAAATATGTATTTTTCAGTGTTGTAAGGATTAAGAATCAAACTATCGAATTGCTGAATAATTTTAAAAAAGAACTCATGCGCTCTACTTAAAAAATCAATCTGTACTATAACATGCTATTAAAGTAATTGGCAATAATTGTTGTACGAATATTTCTACAAACCTATAAGAATATAAATTGAATTTAAGTGACATAGGAAAGTTAGTTGTTTTTTAATATCTGAAGGAACTTTTAGTTTGTTGGTTGCATGAACTATTCTTCGTACTCCATAGTACATTCATGTCAAAAATTACAAATACTAAAGACGTTCGAAAAGCTATAGCTATGTTATTTAGACTAAATTTAAGACTAGTTAAACAACCGAAAAATTCTTGCTAAACCTTGAGACGGACGTTTTGCCACAAACAACAAAAAAATTTGGAATTATAGACTTCGCATGTATGCATATCTGTGTTACCTGTCTAGTGTAGCATAATGATAATAATGAATGTTATTTTAAACATGACAGAAATAAAAGGTTAACTTTATGATATTTTTAATCGATTCTTTTTGAATTTTTGAATTTCATTTCTACAATAATTTGAGAAGAACTGAGACATTTAGAAAGGAAAATTAATCATTCCTGAATTATCGGAAGCATTATCACATTTACACCCCATTATTTCCTAATGTATAATTAAGTAAGATTCTTTATACTACGTGTTGCATCCTTGCATCATAGACTACTACTTGATTTGGGAGATAGACTTTTGAATAAAAAATGCATGGATTTATTGAAATCTCTCTGGCTGCCAACAAGCATCTTCCGGGGGGGCAATTGCACAACTCTTTGTAGTAATCTTCAACGGCTTTTTCTTGAGCCAAGGTCTCGATTGCTCCAGGACGAGTCTTTCGAAGTTGCATGATGGCCTGCTCAGCTGTGAGTCCGCAGTAGCGAACTAAATAACAAGCCGCAAAAACTCCAGAGCGACCACGACCAACACGATCTGCAACTCCGACTGGTTCATCTAATTGGCGAGCTTGGTCACAGAAGCAGATGAAGAGTTTGATTTGCTCCATTGTTGGAGGGGTTAGCTCTTCAACTGGGATTTCCATCCAGTAGAACTCTGTAAACATATGGATTGGTGGACGACATTCGGGAGAGAGACTAATCAGCCTTCGTAAGCCATTTTTGAGAAGGTATCGAAGGTGCTCAGGATATTGGGGCCAAGCCATGAGTGCCAGACGTCGCTTGATGACCCATTGAAAGCGCCATGGAGGACGAACGTCGCCGACTTGTTCCAAATATGGACTCAAAAAAGATCGCTAAAAAATGGTTTCAATAGCTTGAATGTCTAATAAAAATGAACTCAAAAGTATAGTAGAGATTGGTGTCGCACCTTTTTCATTGCCCATTCCGGAAGACGAAGCCCAGGATTGGCTTCCATGTATTCAGCGTAAGTGCCAGGTAGATCCATTGTTATTTTCTCAGTCTTGATTTAAATTGGTATTGGGATGGTGTGAACTATGCTTGAAAGCAGATTTTATACGGGTGTGATTTTTAATTTCGACGCTTATCGTGAAGGAGAGTGAATGATAATATCTGATGGTAATTGATATTTCTGGATTCAAAGACAAAACATTAGTTTATCAGGTTACAAAAATGAAACCATGACAGCTTTCAAAGGAGCTTACTACAATTAGTTCTTCTCTATTGATTCACGTAATTTCCATGAATAGCACGCAACTTGAATTCCTCCAACGCATGTAAAATATGCTAGTTTCGCAATGATCAAATTCTCTTTTATGACCACCTTGACTATGTTTAATGCATAGTATTGATATACAACCAAATAATGAGCAAAATGTGAAGTTCAAACAACAGAATCATACAATTCTGCAATAATTTATGGGCTATAATAGGTTTCTATTAGGTAGCACATCTTTATTAAGTCTCAAAAATTCAAAATAAAATTAAAGTGTAAAACTATGGCAAGAAATTGCTGCAGTGCAATAACTCATCAGCAAGCTTATAGTCGTAGCTTGACTCTGGAATTAATTGAATAAGATGTTCCGCTAGTTCTGATATAGACGATTTTGGAAACCTCAGGGATCTTAGCCTGCTGTAATTCTACAAAAATAGATGGAAATCTATTGAAAATATTCTACGAAAAGTGTATAACATATTTTAGCAAACAGTTTGTTTTCTTACCAACTTATTCAACCAATTGGTTAGGTTGGTACTCAACGCAGAAATAATTTCCATTGAGTTATCTCGATTGGTTTCAATAATATAATGAAACCTATGAACCTATTCGATACAAAGGTACTTCTCAAGCAATACTCAATTACCTGCATTACTTATTTCCATCTATTTCATACACTAAAGAGAGAGATCTCTTTGGTCTATGCATCTATTTAGTAATCGTACGCTTATTATGTAAATTTTTTAGGCTCGTATGATGTTCTTTTCTGTGATGAGCAGCCCTGCTCCGTATTCGAACGTTGAGGTTGATTTAGCTCTTAAGGTTCTCAGGGAAGAGTTCCTCTGCGTTGTAATAACTAACGCTATTCATGCTATACCTGAAGAACTAAATATGGAGGAAGATGGTGCAGAGTCAAATGAAATGAAACATGTAAGTGTAGTTATTTATAAATGCAATATAAATATTTTATGTAGCATCAGTAAGTACCTACAAAGAAATTGTTCGAAACAAAACTATTATTCATTAGTCTGAATCTTGTTATTTCAGCTTGTTCCATCCACTGACGGTATCATAGAAAGTGAGTATTGGGTTAACAAATGCTTTGAACTTGGACGAATAGGTTCATAGGTTTCATACTTGTTTTCTTAATATTGAATGCTTGAATGAAGAGTGCCGTTAAGGCCAACTGGTAATGTAATAAAATCATCTCATAATTTGCATGAGGTTGAAGAACGGCAAGATCGGTTAAAGACGCATTGGAGACATCACTAGCCCAATGATTCTTCTTTCTGGGCACATCTCTTGGAGCTTGAGATCCCTCACAGTGCACATTCGTTTCCATCAAGTCATCCAAGAACTTCACACACGCTCTCAAGAACCTCTCCTTATTTTCCGGACTAGTAATACCACTCAGCTTCTCAACATGCTTTTCTTTGCCAATTTTGCCTCTTGAAATTGTACTCGCAAGCTGCTTTGAGATAAATGTGCTCCACATCATTGACATTAAACCTTGGGAACACGAGTTTCATCAATTAAACGGAGATTTAATAACCTACCACTCAAAACGAACTAATAGTCAAGCCAACTAATTGAGTAGGTTAAATAAGCGTACCTTGTCTAATGAAATTAGAAGGTACAACACAGGCACATGAAACTGCGGCATTGAGATAATCAATTTCCTCAACGTCTCTGTTCCACTCAAGACAATATTCCCAGCAATAGTTGGCCAAAATAATAGATGAATTTAAACTGACTGGAAAGTTTTCCTTGAGGCAACGTAGAAGTTCTATGACACAAAATCAAATTAAATTATAATCTATTTTCAGCCATTGAAAACACTACAATATTTTCAGAAGTTGAATTACCTGAGATGTAATTAATTTCAGAATCCGTGTTCGCCGATTCTTCCAATGCTACTTGAGCTGGATCTATATCCATTTTATCTTCTTCTAACTCCTTCTTCAAAGATTCTTTTTGTTTCTGTTTTAGTTCTTTGTCCGTTAATTCAGCCCCTGGAGTTGTCTCTCTCTGCTCCAGTTCTGCAGCATCAAGAAGGGCACTTGGATCAATGCCAATAGTTGTTAACCATCGGCCAATGAGTTCCGCTATGCAACCTGAAAGAAATGTACGGGTTGAAATAATTGAAAAAAGTACAACAATAACTTAAGTACTGAAACTAAATTCACACTCATTACTCAAGCTGTCTCAAAAAATGGGTCTAAAATACATATTCGTTTCTGAAAATAATGTACAACCCATACAATACCATACATACCATACCATTCATCCAACAAACATATTGATCGGCTTACCTTTTCCTTTTTCTTGTAAACTAATCACAGATAATTCTTCTGTAGCTGATGGCAGCACAGGGAGTTTGGGGTTCTGAAGTGGTGGACGTTGAGCTAATATAGTTGAGAGAAAACTCAAGTCTTCAATTTGTTTCAGTAAGATATTCCATCTTATTAAATCTAAAGAGACATTTTCCCATCCTTCTTCATCTTCATCTTCATCTAGACTCTTGTCACATTCCATCTTTTCATCGTTTGAACATTCTTTAGAAGTACTTGCACCACTTGAATCCATAAGTTCGGGCTTGAGTTTCTTTTCTCCAGATTTCCTCTTCTGAATTAAGAAAACAATTGAATTAAAATAATCTACCTAGGTTAAAAACCAAGTATATTTTAAACGTCACCTTTAGATCAAGGTCCTGCTGCAGATCAATAGAAACAGCACGACATACAATGGCGAATGTGTAAATGTAAAATATCTTTGGATTGCTCGCAATTACTTTCCTCATGTGATCCCACCACGTACTTGAATGATTCATTGTTTTCATGATGATTTCAGATCCTGAAATAAATAAAAAATAAGCTGAAAATCTACATTCCAACCATACTACACTCAGAAGTTTTTGATAGTTTTTAGTACCTTCAAGTTCACACAGGGCTCGTACAACGTGATAAAGTCTTTCCATTAGATCAACATAAGAACTACTCATAAGGGCATGGCGACACCAAACTTTTAGAGTTTCTTCTAGAAGCTCAGTCGGAACTAAATCACTATTTTTTATAAATGATTTCCATTCGCTCAAATCTGCATTGTTGTTTAAGCATCCACAGAAAAGTAGTTTCCCTTAGAAGTAAAAAAATTCAAA
>JAQGAA010001454.1:0-15600 GCA_034696425.1 Isotoma viridis | reverse complement strand
ACACAAAGGTGTATTCTTGACTTGAGCTTATTGCGTTGTTAACTGTGGAACTTTGTGGGCTAAAATGTCTATGAAGGTGGAAGCAGTTTCAAAATGGGGATTATATTTCAACTTGTTTTTGACAACTTTGTAAAGTTTTAGAAATGCAAAATGTGCAAAAATACTTAAAAACTATTTGGTGGCAAAACATTTAGGCTAACGGAGAAAAACACTTTCTAAGTTAGTGGCAAAGTTAAAAACAAATACCTAAGCATTAAAATAACCTTTAGACAAGTTAAATTGCGTAGGCATTAAAAACATGTATATTGTTCCTCGTATCTTGTACAAAAATCTAGAACATTAAATTAATCCTGCTTGAATGAGAACTCGATTTATCCATCCGATTTAACCTATGTGTTCATTGTGCACCCATAAGCCGGAAAATTGTTCTCAATCCGGTTATAAATGAGAGCTTAACTCAATCGCATCTGTGAGCTTTGTAAAAGTGATTGGGATTCTGATACACTGCTCTAGATCGGATAAAAGGGATTAGAGTCTAGAAAGTCTCAATATTTCAAAGAGAAATATGCTTTCCAATCAACTTTGAAGTAGAACAAGGGTTCACCCATTCCATTTTAATAATACATCTACTAGACTAATACCTATTTAAGCTAACAGATATTTTTCTGTTGATTGAAAAACATTACTAAATACTGTGAAACAACCTAAGTTTTAAGGATAAAAAGTCATGCACATAAAACTGAGCTTATAAAACTAAAAAAATGTCACACCGATTCGGACTTTTACACCTTATCTGTTTTAAACGTGTTACCCTTCCTAAGAAAATTGAACATAAAACTCAAATCCAAAACCCACCCATGGTGTAGATTATCGCGTTCTCTATCCTATGCACCCGTATAATATAATAACATTTTCATCTTTTCAATGTCCAGAATCTTCTTTGTAATGTACAAACTTTGTATCCTAAACCTTAGGCGTGGTTCTAGGTCTTAAAATACGTGTCTTATTATATTATTATGTATTAGAATGAACAGAGCAAAGCAATTTCTCTATCCTTATTTCTTATTAACATAACACACAAGGGTACGTATGTTATAGCTTAAGGTGCATCTTATCATCATCTTATGTATACACACAGAGAGTTAAGCTAACCTCGTAAAGTTTTAGAAGGGAAATTTTATGCCTGTGATAATACTTTATCATAAGAAGGTCACATAAGTAAATTATGGAAGTAGGAAATGTCTCAAGGCAATAACCGCCTGCAGAAGACTTTCTCCCTTCCTAAGTGCCTTATCCTATATCCTCTTTCCTCTATCTTTTCGAAACCAAACCGATAACTAAACTGCCACCACAACCAGCATCATCGTAAGAGCAAGCAACAGCCAAAACCATCGACCTCAATTGCTATAAGACCAACTATCTTCGCCAAGGGAGGCAGCTAATCCTTCTTCATGACGAAACATATACATGTGTATATACATGTATGGTGATGATGATGATGATGATGTTGATACGATGGGAAACTTTTAAGATTCTAAAAAGCAAGATGAGATAAATCGTCATTCAGCTTCAACTTCAACCAAAGTAGCTTTCTCTCACCCCTCAGGAGTAGACTTTCTAAATTTGACCTTGTTGCCCATTTATGTAATGTGTTCATATACATTCTTATATATAGGTACGGTTTGTGTATCTAAATCCTTATCTTGAAAAACTGCATAGTGCTCAGTTTTTAAAAATTGACACAAAGTTACTCCTGTTAGAGTCAAGCACAGGGGCATAAATTTTACATAACTTTAGTGACTTCAATGGGTACCTAAAAAGTAGCATAAAGATAAACTTGCCTCTGAGTGGCGTCATGAGGTACTGGTAGCTAGTAGGGATAGTACTTTTAAGTAAGATAGGGAACTTAAATAGGACTTTTTATAATAAAAAATTTCATTACGGCTACACAAGGATTAGTTTTCTCAAGAAAAAAAGAAAAGCAGCTTAAGTCAATCTTAATGACCTCTTCGACAGAGTGATACTCATCAGATTTTTTTCTTGTAAGCAGTGTTAAGTGAAAGCACTATTTGTATAGAACTGATAATAGATTAAGTATAGACCCTATTTGAATCCTCTCACTCTCACGGAATGCATGTATTTTTATCAGAGCAGATGAAAGAGCATTTGGGATTGAAAGCGTGTCAGAGTTGGACAAAAAAAGAGTAAATCTTTTATCAGCTTTTATTCAAAAAGAAGGTAGGTAGAACCAGTTGAGCATTAGTTTCAAAAAAGAGTCTATGCAGTACGTTTTAAGTCAATCGGTCGATTGATACCAGTCGATAAATGACAGCTGAGTGCGAAGACATACATAGAAAGTCAATAGAGGCGGTGGTAGTGGTAAAAGCATCGTAGTTGAAGGTATCAGGACAAAAAAGTCATCTTGAACTAACTCCTGTAAGATAACCATTGATTCTTTCAACCTCTCAAGATATTTTTTCGTCAATGAAAATAAGAAAAAATTGCTTAGTTCCTGGAGAGGTAGATATGTGTGTCGTACGTAAAAGTCGTAAATGCGATAGGCAACAATGTTTATAGTAAAAGCTCACAGGTTTTTTTTGCACCCGACCGAATCCTCGAGATGAATAGACTTTTAGCATGTTCTTGCCCCATGTAGATTTCTTGAGAAAAAAGGGAAGAAAAAAAATACCCAGCAGTAAACCAGTTCACTTGACTAATAGTAGTCATGCCAATCCAAAAAATGTTACAAGAAAAAGGAGAAAAAAAGTCATTTGGCTTGTGTTCAATTCTTAGTTTGATATAACTTGATACAAAACATAGTGGAAATTCTATTGACTTACAGTTTCTTTATCAAAAAGTCTTTATCTATGTTAACAAGTAGGTTTTTTGCCCCTGACCTGCTCTCATGAAAGTTTTGCTTTTTTTTTGTTCTAAACATTTGATTTCAGTAAGGATTATTTAGTATTAGGAGTTCTTTGTACTGTGTATATATGTGTATATAGGTACTTACGGCTAGACTTAAATGAACCGGATGTAATGTTTAGAGTTAGTTTAGTACCCGAGTTAGTAAAAATAACTATATACATTTTCTAGCTTTGTTGATAAGGAAGAGTAAAATGGTTTAGTTTGTGTAGATGGAGAGTAAAGAGGGTAGCAATTTATGGCTAAACACAAAGATTTGACAACTTGTTGAACTGATAAGAAATATTATTATACTGTTATCATCTAGCATTAACCAACTTTGCATGTTTAGGGTGGAGTAATGTTGGAAACAAAATATAAAGTATCAATATTATTGAGAAAGTTTCTAGGAGAAATTGGTGATAGGTAAAGACAGATAAGAGAAACGGATGGAACTATAGGCTGTGTGACCCATATTTGTCTTGGTTATATGGTGAAAGGAGTGAGAGGAATAGACACTGTATTTCTAGAGGCAATTTTAATAAAATTAAATTGAGATTTGAACTTTGTTACATTTTCAAATTTGTTATTTGGTGATTCTTACTTTGATTATATTGAAAAGTTTGTGACAAAGTACCTGAAACTTTAGTTATCACCGTAGTATATCTCTTAGAATAGGAGTTCTGAAGAGAAGCCATATGTTTCTATATTCTTCAAAGTTTGATTTGAATATAATTGATGGTTGACGAAACTGTTTCATTCTCACTTTGAAAATGCTTTTGTGATGGATTTAGGGCATGAAGTGTGCAATTTCATTTATTTGCAAATTGAGTCCAAAGAGAATGTGTACAAAACCTCAGATGTCAATTTGCCATTTCCCGAAGACAATACAGAGATTTTCTATAGACTCAAAATGCTCCGGAAGTTCAATCTTTAGGATTATACAGGATAGCTTTAGAGGAGAATACAAAGAATACTTGAAATATTGCAACAAAGGTATCGATCTTGGCTCACCGTTAATGTGTGTGTAGTAGTAGTAAGCTGGCTAATGCATACCTAGAATTTGGGATCGAAATGCATTGTTATAATTGTCTTCTATTGAACAAAGGGATTTTGTAATTGTCTGACTATGACAGAGAGTACGTGCATTTGGTACACTACTCATCCAAATTGCAGTTTTCACCACTAATACAAAGAGAAATAGCAAAATGAAGGCCTTGGGAACAAGCATGTGCAGCCAATCTTTAGGCTTCTGTGTAAATATTTACAGTGTATTGTGTCTACAAATTGTACATAGTGTCCCAATACACAAATATTATGTAACTTAAGATATAGAAGGATAGAAATAGGTCTCAGAAGGAAATCGACCAAATGGCTTTTTCGAATTACTTGGAAAATGCACTATGGGTATCGTATTGCAAATTAGGTGAAACTGATAAGATATCTGGAAATTATTGCGAGTAAAAATATTTAAATAGAGTATACCTTACTATCTTTATTTAATACGGATTAAAATATTGAATAACTCAGAATCAAGAGCTAACGCAATTATTCTAATGCTTTAGTTTTGCTCCAGGCCAATTTATTGATCAACGTATCTTGGAAAACCTGTATTTTTTCAGGCATAATTTAAAACACAAGCCGGATAAATTATTTTTAGAATTTGCAAACAGTTTTTAGACATATTGATTTTTTCTTAACGCTTCTACATGTCAAAGAATGCATAACTTTTAAGCATAATAATCAAATCTTGAGATGGCTCAGGTCTGCAAAAAAAGTTTGCTGCAGACTTTCCCTCATAATTAATTTATTGGAGGAATACCTTATACCAGTATACTTGATTACTTACCTTAGTTTTTACACAGTTTGAGGCGAATTGCTTCTTCTTTCGTCTATAAATATAAACCAATTATAACTAAAATAATTTGTTCCTTAAAGTTCACCATCTTTCAAAGATCTTTTAAAAGGTCATTTCAAAATGTAAAGTTTTTCTTCTCTTCTTGTACTTCATCCTCTATTATAATCATTCCTTATTCAAGCAATAATGAAACACGCCTTCAGAATATACTTTATGCCCTTAAGGGTATTTGATTACTAAACAACTCCCTGTGTAGATAAGCACTGTACACCGCAAAAGAGAAAGGCGTACATTTTACATTTCATACAATTTCTCTAGAGAAGTCTGTAAGTAAAAGCAAATAGCATTTGAGTTGAGACAAAAGCTATAATGTAATTTTGGAGTGATGATGCTCCTGAAGCTGTCGTTGCAATAAGCTGAATTAGTTTTCTGTTTGAGTGATCTTTAATCAAATGATGGTATAACTAAATTAGGGTTTCAAGTAAGTAATGGAATTCGAGTGAAACATCTCCACGAGATGAGACCACTGAATTATCTTATGGGAATTTAAGCTTTCTGAGTGCATATTGAATATTCAAGCAATAGCATTACCTTTCTTCATTTCGTGAGTAGAGTACCAATTATATCCAAGAGTACTCAAATTTTATGCCCATCTTGCTAAATCCATCTATCCATCTATTTTACGTAAAATTAAAATATACATTTTTCTGCGTAGTAATCTAAACTGGTGAAAACTGGAATAAAAATAAAAGGATGTATTATGTAAATTTAGTCTAAATTCTCATTGTGTTTTAAAAACCACTGAAATTAAAACAAAGTCCAAAGTATCATTCGCACACAACCACTACTACCAGTATAGCAAGTTGTTAGACATTCAAATAAACCAAATGCATTTAATACTCAGTTGAATTCCAACCAAGCTTACTAGCTAGAATTCTCTTTGTGACACAAACATAGCAGAAACTTTACTTTGAAATTAAATTACGTCTAACTGAAATTTCTCCTTTTAGCCTGAAACTAGTACAAACTTCCGAGTGGCATTTCCGAAAAGAGAAAAGAACAATAATTGCGAAACAAGAGAGAGAGAAATCTCTAAGGACGTGGAAAACGTACCTAAAACTCTGTTATACATTTATCTGTACACAATATATACGTTACAATGTCATAGATCCATCCATATGGGTTCAAGTAAACTTGAGTTTTTCCGTTTTTGTCTTTTTAACATCCTTCCACAAATGACATGAGCTTTCCTTTGACACCGAAAATAGGGTTGGAATGACAAAAGATTGCGACATGTACAACTTTCATTCTTTACTAAAAACTGCAACGCATCTCTTCCTACGTGTGTTCTACTACCGACGACCCCATATCAATTTATTTCTTTGCGTGGTGTAGAGTTGATTTTGTTTCGTTTACTTTACATTTTTTGCTTGGGCTGGTATCATGATGATATGATGATAGTGATATTGTTGAATGTAAAGGCTAAAACCCATAGACACGGTGTGCTATGTGCCATATTCATTGATCCTAGAGCAAAATCTTGTATGTATAGGATGGCCACTTTG
Source organism: Isotoma viridis (assembly GCA_034696425.1). Classification (NCBI taxonomy): domain Eukaryota; kingdom Metazoa; phylum Arthropoda; class Collembola; order Entomobryomorpha; family Isotomidae; genus Isotoma; species Isotoma viridis. Next base: position 9,276 of record JAQGAA010001454.1, on the reverse strand, counting down.
ATAACCTTACGGTTGTGTATCCAGGGGTATCAGGCTAGATACTCTAAGGAATAAGGGTGTATAGAGTTACTCACTGTTTAGCTTTTATAAATCCGATATAGCTTTGATAAGTATCCTACATATTTCTCTGTATATATATGTATATATCAACGCAACCTAGATTCCAGTCTACATTACCTTTTACAGTCAAATTGTCCTAGAACCTGTAAATGGTAACTAGAGTCTGCACGAACGAATACCTCATGAAAAGACTGAGAATCCTGTACCGTTGGCTTGGCGGAAATCCATATATTATAGCGAATGATAATAATATAATACAATACCTTTCACACTACACTACAGTGTAATAAGGTTTATACAAAGTACGAGTTAGTTTATTCTACGTATCTGAGCATTTTCAAAGCTAAATCTTCAGTTGTTCAGTTTAGAAAGTTGGCAAAGCTGACGTCAAAGAAGATCTTATTTTTTCCCTGATCAGGGGTAACATTTGTATTCTCGTTTTCACGGCTTCTTTCAGATCTCTTACTACATTGTAACTTTTTAACATATATTAGGTTGGTTTAAACAAATTGTGAGGGTTTAGCTTTTTCTATTTAATTTTTTTGAAATCAGAAAACATTTTTTAATTTAAATATTTTAATCCAATTATAATATAATAAGAGAAAATTAAAGTTTTACTTTTCCTTTGAGTATTGAGTTAACTCTTAACTTTTTTTAAATTTCTAGAATGGAAATTAGTTGAAAACTCTGTCAAGTTCCCTATAAAATAAAGACATTTCCTTTTAAAAGAGAATTCCTATTTAAAGAATTCCATCTTTAAATCCCCTTAGGTAGAAAATCTTCTTGGGATATTGCAAAATACCTTTGTGGTTTCATTTTCTACAACTTCACTTGCCTCCTCATCTGCTCCACTTGAACTCTTTAACAACCGCACGAATGACTAGAATGGAATTTAAAATCCAAAAAGCCCAAATATATTCCATCCATATACTACCTACTACTTGTATAACTAACAACCTAGATATTTTCTCTTTATTCACTTTATTTCTAAGAATGGCACGACATAGTTGAGCTCAGCTCTTACTTATTATTACTTATGTGGACTGAAAACCCCAAACTTCCCCACCTGAGAACAAAAGGCCTTCTTCTCATGTAGATGTTACCCTTGGAGTTTAAGTAGCAGCCGAGCCAACCCAGTCTGTCTACATGCACTACCACTACCACCATGGGATGAGATGGAATGGGTTGGGATGTTGGTGAAGATGATGGTGATGATGCAGACCGGGACATTCATTTCAGTTAGTTTGAGGTGAAAGTAGAAAGTCTGTGGTGAAAGTGCATGTTAGATGAATTATACTTATAGAGTTTGGTTTGAACCAAAAGAACTAGTAGTAGTACACATCCACACAGACAGAATTCTTTGCCCGCCCGGGCAACTTGCAAGAAATCCCGTATCTTTATACAACAGTAATAATAATGTAATAGGATTCTCACATCATAATTCATTCATTCACCTTTATCCCTCTTTTAGACATTTTATAAGTGAAATGAAATGAAATTCACAGGGAGGTAGTCCCTACTTGCTCCTGTGTGTTCAAGGTGTATGGTCGCATATTACTTCTTCTTGTGTGTATTATATTTCGGTAATGAGTTTAAGAAAAACAAGTAGAATGAAAAGCTAAGGTTTACAAGATATCATGTTTTCAACTTACGGGGGCTTACATGGGGCTTTGGGAAGATAGAAATAAATAGAATTTCATTTTGGTAGGCTTTTTTAAATTAAACTTTAATTAAATTTGCATCTTTAATCGGATAATTTAATTTTGATGTTGTATGAAGATTATTAATTTTCCTAGAAAGGGATTTATTAAATATGGTGAAGTTTTAATCTGCATAAACTAAAGAAAATACTGTATTATTTTATGAACATGGTCTTCTTTGGGAAAACACAGGACAAAGTTCAAGGTCGAACTAAAATTTTAATACTTTTTGACATGCATATTATGCTTCAACTGATTTTCCCCTTCAAAGAAATTTTTGTAAACATTCAAGCTTTCTCCACTCAAAGGTTGAAATCGGAATTGGAGCAACGCTGCCACCAAAATTAATATTTTATTAGTGTAGCAAAAACTACAATATCTAGGGCAGTTGTGCTAAGAAAAAAAACTCAAAATATAAAAAATTCCTACTGCGTCTGAAAGCAATGGGAAATGTTTGCTCCTACTACCCGAGATAGAATGAAAGAAAAAAAACACAACAATATTATATTTAAGCTTATTTCATACATTTTATTCCTTGCACTCTCTAACCACGTAAAGCTTAGGTAGTCACACACATACCAACACATACCTTTGGTTTAATATCATACTATTATTATTATTATCATTGCAATCTCTCCAAGCTATCTATTTGCCGCAGTTGAATGCAGGACAAAGTTATATTATTTATTTTTGGTGAAACAAAGCCTAAGCTGCACAAAAGAAAGCAAAAAAGAAAAATAGGTACAATATTATCAAAACCTAAAGTCTTACAAAGTGTACTACACAATGTAGATCTAGTTCAATACAAGCAAGTGGTGGTGATGGTGGTTTTGATGTTGTTAGAAGAATAAAGGTTGGTCTAGTAGGTGGTGGTGGCTAGTTAGTCCATATATATAGTAGTAAAAAACGGTAGTGGTTCATATTCAATAGTTAGTAGTAGTAGTGGGAACGGGAGTTGTTCTAGTGTTCCTGAGTGTATAAAGAAATTCCTGCAACAATTCCCATTCTAATATTTACAGGGAAGTTTTGTTAACTTAGCTTTTGGTTTCTTGTACGTATTGGCCAGCTCTTGGATGGTTAGGTTGATGGTCTACTTGATACTTTTTTAGAGGTTCTCCAGGAATATTCAACTTTCCCTATGTACTTTCTCTCTCTCTCTTATGTTGAATTTGGTTCCTGGCAATGGTCCGTGGTAGTGGTGGTGGTAGTAGTGAAGTAGGTTGTATTATGCCAGTGGTGGACTTTCTTCTTCTAATGCTTTCGCTGCCTGGAACTAAAAACTCGTATCCTTTAGTATATACACAGTTAGATATTCTACATCTAAATCTCCAGCGATGCTTTTCGGGTGAATCAATACTGGTTTGTGTTGGGTGCGCTGATGAAGACTGCGCACTGCAGGCAGAGTTAGGCAGTAGTACTGTAGTATGCTTACAAAGAGTAAACTTTCAAATCTTATAACGTTATAAAATCCTTACGACCAGTGGGGGTATGGGTAGCAGTGATCCCAACTCTATACACACTACTACTACTCGGATCCTATCATACAAAGTAGGGAAATTCTCCTTAGCCAAGAAAGTAGTTGGTAGTAAAGGTTCATACTGTCTTGGTGGTATTACCTACCATACATACCATAGAAAATGTACTAAGAAGAATCCCATTTCTCTCTCAGTGTTTTCCCTATACTCTACTTTCTCTTTTCCTTTTCCCTTCGTGCATAAGTTATTCCATTCCAGTTTCCCTTGCCAGGGAGCAAAAGTAAGTATGTAGTAGTGGCAGAGTCAGTAGCATGGTAAGCTAGTAGTTTCACTTTGAGTTCAAATCGAACTGGCTCCCGAGCATCAACATAGCATAACATTGTACTCTCCACATTGCATTATTATCCACATCCACTTTACCTTCAACCTTACTAACTCGTAATTCTGGGTGCTACTTTAGTACGATATTACTCTACTCACTTGGTGTGTGGACGTTCTACTTGTGAGTAGACGAGACTTTACGTTGCACATAAGTACAACCGACTTGTACCGTTGTACTTGTACCTATTTGAAACCTTGTGTGAGAGATATCTTGGACCGTACAAATACATTTACCTTATTCATTCTATTCTCCTGGTGCTAACCCATATAATATCATCATACCTGTGTTGTGTTTTCTCTCATTCAATATCAATACCAATCTCACATCAAAGAGCCTATTTAACCTGTGCATATACTCAGGGTGAAAGTAGTGTAGTAGCCACAGTCAAACACCAGCAGACTCTCCTATTGCCTGGATCATAGATTATTGGTGCTAAACTAAACTTTCTACATAAGACCAGACCATACTACTTACTACTACTACTTACTACTACTGGTTTACATTTCAAATATATCTAGAGCAGTATTCTTCAGTCGGCTATTTCTCTAGTCTGACTTTCCGACAACCAAAATAAAAACCGAAAAAGGTCATTGTATCTTTTATCATCAGAGTTGATTTTTACCTCTGGATAGTTTTTGTCATTTGTGGCTTAAGTGAATAAGACACAAGCTTAACTTCACATCTTTGATCTCAAGTAAAATAAAAACCTTTAAAAGAAAACTGGTCGGAATTAATCTGTTGTTCTGTCGCTTTACAAAAACACAAAGTCTTTCTTGAATTGAAAAACGTGCTTGTGGTGCTATTGCGTAAAGGTTCTTTAAACAGAATACGCATACACACATACCCAACCCGAAATTTTCATTTAAAATACAAAATACAAATCGTGCAAAGGGTTGTGTATTTCCTCATCAAAAGAATTACGATTAGTTCTACCAAGACATATAAACAACATACTAGTACAACATATACGTAATACCTATGAAAACACCACTACGCATCAAATAAACTCTAAAGGGTAAAAATACATGGAGAAAGTACACTTTCCCTGCACAATTCTTATAGTAATTTTGGAACGGAAGTTAAGAAAAGTGTTGGGAAATTCTAACAAGCCATAGGTGTAACAGTGTACAGTACCCCAGTCACATTTTCAAAGTCGATAGTGCCCACCACATATTATATTAGAAAGGGTGAATTACCAATGAAAGAGTTGATGGTGTCAGTGAGTGGTCGTAGTTCAGTTCAGAGTGGTCGACAGACATAACGTGCATTCTTCTACTAAGTTACAACCATAAGACCGAAACTAACTAAACACACACACTGCCCATGGTGCTAGTTGTTTAGCTCCTTATTCTATTCTTACTTTTTAAGAAGGAATGTAACACTCTTCAGAGCTTTTACTCTCTATAGAGATATTTGAATATTTGAGTAAGAAGGAGACCCAAGCTGGAAACTCGACTCAGTCCTTGTTGGAAATCCTCTTTAAAAAGGAAAGAAAAACAGTAGTAGTTACAAGGAAAAAGAGAGAAAGCTCAAGTAGATACAAATTCTACTTACTTAGCCAACCGTATCTAAAGGGATTTAGATCTCGTTGACTTACAAAGTTTTTTCGATACGTCTGCTGTAAAAAAAACTTCAAATGTTTTTTTCGCCTTATATATTTTACCCAGTAAACTTTTAGTACTTTAAAAGATCTAGAAAGGTGACAATACTTGAAGAAAATAAAATCCTTAAAAGTAATACAACAATAAAAGGATATAAATATTTTCTAGTTTGGTATAAGATAGAAAGAAGTTATCCTATGTAGTATCAAACTCAATCTATCTTTTTGTGTCGTGTCTCGTGTGTGTCAAAATCATCATCATCACATCATCTTTTTCTTTAACTTTTTTTACATAAATATATACAATCTGTTGAGGGTGGTTGCGGTGGTTGTAGTTTGGTGGCTTGTGTGAAAGCCGCTTCTAGCCCTAAAATTTGAAATTCTATATGAAGTATAATAAATATATATAACACAGAAAATCTAAATCTAAACTGAAAACTGGGAAGATTTGCTATTCTATTCTTGAGAAAAACCACTCAATCAAAGGAAAGTCATTGTGGTTATGCAATAAAAAGAAAATAGAAGGAAGGAATGAAAGTTGTAAAAAAATTCTGTATGGACTTTCTTCCCACATTTTCTGAGATACAATGTTAAGCTGGAAAGTTGATTGCATAAAAAGCTCAGAAAGGTTTTTTCTAAAATCCTATGCAAATTTTAAATCTGCAGGAATTGAGAAATAATTTGCATATAGAACTATTTCCTATGCAATTTTGTGCAACAAAAGTAAATGCAGTTGAACTGTTGAAACTAATTTCGAAAATTCAAAATCTCTTAATAAAAGAAATAGGTTACCTGTGTAGGTGTATGCTGTCAGTTTCTCCTTCTGAATTTATTACAATGAAATGAAAATTTATAAATGTTTTAATTTCCCCATATCCCAATTTGCCACAAATGCATGTACGTAGTTGTGTAAAACACAGAAAGAGAAAGTCGTTTTTCTGTCTATCACAGAGGACACACAACATATACCGTCCCACCGGAGAGTGTAATGAATGCTCTTGTCAATAATTGGTGCACTAATGAAGGAGTCAGTGGCAGTTTGTTTACATACTTCTTGTACTAGATAGATAAAAATTAATGCAGGCATTACTACTACTGTCTAAACCAATTGATGGACTCCCATACCTTAAAATACAGCTCTTCAGAGACCAATACTACCACTACAGTCAAAGACACATGTGGCTAATTTACTTACTCTTTTCTCCGCTTTAATGAAGTCATCCGAATGATAAACATCTCCATATGGAGTAATAAAATATTCAGTAATACAGGACAATTACTTATAATTAAAACCACTTTGTTGGTTTTAATAAGTCACCTTACTTAAAAAGGAAAAACAACTTCTAGTAGAAATACTGCGCTCTCTCCTACCATGACTTAATCAAATGATTTAAGTTACTAACTTCTGAAAAACTTTCAAAACTTCTCCTTCGAAAGACTTCTTTCATTTTCCTTCATTTCCTTTGTCAGCGGGATTAACAACTCGTCGTTTCATCTCCATGTCTGAAACTTGTCAAAAGTAGACCAAGGCAAAAGAAAATTCAACCATGAGATAGCCAAAGTTTAGAAGAAAAATGGAAAAAAAGCCCAAATAAATAATTGGTTCGCTAGGCGTTATTCAATAACTCATTTGGCATATACTTAGGAAAATGCGAAGGATGATGGAATAATATTTTCAATCAAAGTGTCAGAAAAAGTGAAATCCCAATTGGAGTAAATAGTAAAAAGAAAAAAAGTGATTTAATTTATGTTCTTGAAAGCAAATATATGTGCCAAGCCAAAGTGAATTGATTATTAATAATAATATAAAAATAAGTAAAAAAATGTTTTGCATATAAAAAGTTGACTAGACTACTATAATATTTGAGTTAATGGAAGCATCACTCTTTACTGCAACTACTTTTCTCTCGTGTGTTTGCTCCAATTTCCCAATCAGGAATAAAGTCCGTTAAAAACCAATCCAACTTATGCAAGGAGAGCTAAGATTTGCCCGAAGGTACTTTCTCTTCTTGCAAACACATATAGAAAAGTATTCATAAAAATATAAAAAGTCATTCATTATATATAAAAAAGTGTCAAAAGAAAAAGATCGATCGAGAAGTGTCTCAAAGTGAAAAAGTCTAAAACCGTCTTATTATATTACTCGTGTCCTTGTAAGTGTATGTTCTTATTAAGCCTTTGAGACTGTCATTCATTGTCATCAATGTTTGTGATCTTTTAATGAGACGGATTTCATTTAAGAGGAAACCTATTAGCTAAAGTAAGCAAAAACTAAAAAAAAGTTTTCTTTTACCATTATTCAGTACATACCGCCTGTAGTTTGTAAACTTATTTATATGTTCGATTGGACGTATCGACATGTAGAACTGTTTTTGCTGACTTGTCATAATTCTTTTTGGTGGTATGGATGGACCTCGTTATATTCTGATTGACTTGGGAATAATAATAACTAAACCAGTTCTTTAAATTCTAAAACTGAACTTTATGTCAAAATGTCATCAACTTTGTCATTAATTTGTCCCACTTGATCTGACAAACTGTACCTAAAAATCCATCAAAATTACCCTTTAACAGTAAACTATCTAAACGTAAAGATAAGAGATTACCTTAAACGAAACTATTCCATTATAAAAAGGTCCATCCCTACCGGCTACAATGCAAACTTATCTTTTAGCCATAAATTATAAAAATTGCATACTCATGAAAGAAACAAGTATAAAAAACCGGGTTGGGTTCTATGTTTTCTTACAGTTTAGCACCAACACTAATGACATTTATACGGCTTGAACAGTTCTACATGCTTTTAATAATACTGGATGTTTTTAGTGTTTTCCAAACGACGGGTGAAACACTACTCTCAGAGTCATTATTACATGAATGAATATATCATGAAATGGAAACAATAAAACATATATAATTTATATGTGATGATACACATATATGAATGTATGTTTTCTAAACAAAACTATAATACTGATACAACCTGGTATTACTGGTATAATGAATATATCTCTCGTTCTCGTTTGTTCTCTTTACTCCATGAGCCATAAATTTCATCCGACATAAAATATACTTGAACACGTTTGTACGTCTTTAAATGTTACATGAAACTTTTGTACTCGTGAAGGTAATAATAATGATGATAAGGCTAATAAATATAATATGATCGTAAGAAAACATATACACAGCAGATACTTAATACCTCTCCGTGTGCTTATCTTTAGGTGTAGGCAGGGTGAGACGTATCCCCAAGTATCCAAATGTTATTTTCATGTAATCCGAAACCCTAATGTATGATGAAAACAGTATAATAATAAAACGAGAGTAAATACAGCTTTACACTATGTGAAAGGTATCAAGTGCATTAAGGACATATGTAGACTAAGGACGATATTGCCTAGGACTTTTATCCCTCTGCACGTTATAAACATTATATCCAAATTTATATTCAGCCCTTTGGTTGTGTGTGTTCTTATAGCATGTATATTAAGAACTTTCTCTGAAAGAGAGAGAGAGAAAAGTAAAAAAAAACAAAGAATTAGAGCATAAATGCATCCGTTTATTTGGCAAAAACAACAGATAGAATAATATCACATGAGTCCTTGTCATAAACTTCAATTAGATGCAATAAAGTTTTATTACATATGCAGCGTTATATAACTTTGCCTTCACAATCGCAGCTGAAATAAGAGCAGAGAGTGTCCTTATACCTGGCTTTATTGTACCGGAGGAAAGGAGGCCAAAATTTATTTGAAGAAAAACGGCTTACCCTTCCGTTTAGCAGTAATCCGACAGGGCTTACTTGTATGAGTTATGAAGTGAGTGACATGACAAGGCACAGTTTACCTTTACGGGGTGTCGGGTGTCGGAGATTTTGGTATATTGGTTTTGAAGGTTTGGGTTTGGCACATAGTGGGCTGTGGGCTGCGGAAGATCGATGGTGGTTTTAAAATTTGAATGAAATTTGTTGCAAAGCTCTTTAATTTAATTTGCATCCTTTTTTAATATTTTTCCATTAAAAAATAAGTTAATTTAAAATGAGTTGTTGAAATTGTCATT
>JAQGAA010001453.1:0-15601 GCA_034696425.1 Isotoma viridis | reverse complement strand
TTATTGCTTTATTCGATAGCTCTTATGAAATGCTTCATAATATCAAAAAACCGATTTTTTTCATGTCCCGGAACGATATAAAAAATCTACAGTCAACCTTAGCACCTATGCATTACCAAGTCCCTTTGCCGATTTTTTCCCTGCTGTAATCTGAAATTGGTAAGCGCTGCAAAAAATTTCAATGGTTTGAAGTTAGGTTAGGTTGTTTTTTTTTAATTTTTTTTACCGGGTCATGAAAAGTCTGATGATGGATGCATTGGCGGCGTTTTACCTACGACGAGGTGCCGAGGTGATGAGGTGCTAAGTTCATGGTAATGTATTCATTCAAATTGTAAACCCTACTATTTTATTTTCCCATTATTATCTATTATTTACACATGTTATATCATATTTACAATATTTGGTTAGTAAAACCCAATTTGTTCCAGTTTGAATTCCCACATTGATTTTATAATAAAAATCTATCAAAAAAACTTTAATCTTTAAACAGTAATCTTTATTCAATTAAACTGTGTAATATAAAGTTTAGTTGAATTTATTAAAAAAAAATATCAACAAGTTTGAACGAACGTTCTAAAAGAGACTTTTTTATAAATTTTTATTATTTTTTAGGTTTTAAAAGCTATAGGCGTTGCTAATAAAACTTAAAAAATCGTCCCACTAAAGCTTTGGTCCATGTACCACAATGCCCGTTTCTTACTCATACTCCGGGTTTGTACTGTTTGGTCTCCTACCCTCCACCCCAATGACCTATCATTAAAGAAAGGAAAAAAGAAAAGAGTTTAAAAAGAATCTCTGACCAAATTCATGTTGATTTAGTCAGGGATAGAATGAGTATGAAAATCTTTACATAGAATCTAATACAACTCTAATCCACTAAACCTAAAACATATCACATGGTAAGTCTATAGGAAAATTAGATTATTTCCTTATGTGTATGTATTTTGTTGCAGACATACAATCTATCAAAATGCTAGCATTAACATCCGTAGAAGATCCATCCGTAGAAGTGAATACATTGAAATCTTTATTCGAAATATGCGAGAGTAATGAGTTTTTTTTTAATCATCTCTACAAAGTAATCTGAAAGAAAAGTTATAAGTAGATCTTTCAACTGCTATAAAAAATCATCTGAGTTGATACACAACAAGAATCCATTCTCACTCCTTAACTCTCTCGCTATACTCTGTAGCAAACTGTATGATATACCACCGTACAGTTTACAAATAACATCATGATTGTGAACATTACCTTTAATTACACTGACGGAAATACATTTTTTGACTTTGAAAATTAGCTCAAAAAGTTATAACAATTTGAAACAGTCAAAAAAAAGCATAAAATTTATATCTTTTGTTGAAACTTCTTTAGGAACTTTTTACATCCCACTTTTCACATAAAAAATCCTCAGTGCCACCATTAATTTGACTCAATGCGACTTGAGATTTTTCTACTTATGTCTGTAATATTACTTGCGCCTCTCGCAAAAAGATAAATATACAGTTACAGTTGGTCGTTCCGTTTGTTTTAAAAATTCCAATTTTCACTTGGTTATGATTTTAATCCATCGAGATATTATTTAAACATTTTGTCACTGATAATTTTAGAGAAAAAGCTCGATGTTCAATGTCCTTATTTATCCATAAATTGATTTTTCTTTCGTATTCAAATTCGTTTTCAATTTTACAACTACCTGAATGCTGTCCTTCTGGTTGAGCATAACCATTTGAATAATTTATGCTATCCAAATCAAATGGAACAAAACTAATAGTACCTAGTGGATCATTGCACTCATTTTCATAAGAGTTACTTATATATATTTTTAAATGTTTTCTAGCCGACTTGCCTGATTCCAACACTTTTAATCTTTACCTTATTTTTTTCAATGACATGTTCACTCTTGAACAAAATTCGTGGACAAATTCTTGGTTGGAAATAAATGTGTGTGAGATTATCCAGCAGCCCGTAGCCGTGCCACATTATCCTATGATAAGCAGGGCAAGGCTGATTCAAGCATCAGTTGTTGGTTAAGATGCTAAAAATGTATTTAAAATAACTAATAAAATTTTACATTAAATATATTTAACACAATAATAATTATTTAAAACAACATCACTGAAAGTATCTTTCTCATGTCATCTTGTAAGCATGTCAATAGATTCTCATCCTCTCCGGTCCAATATTCTTGTAGTTCGATGGTTCTGGATGAAGTACAAAGGTTATAGAACAATTAATTGTATTTAAAAATAAAAGAAATTGACTAACATTTGAATTAATTTATAAAGAGCAAATGGCGATTAAGAACGATGTTGTACGCGTTATAAAAACAAGGTAGAAATCGACTGACGCAATCGACGTTATCTACACTGTAAAAATAGACCAATACGAACCTTAAAAGTTGCATATCCTCGATGTCTAAACACATTGGGATATAAGTTCCATAGATACTGCAGAAATTACAAATAAAAATAAAGCTATCTACTAATCCTATAATATTTACGATGACGAAACATATTTTAATTAATCTTACCTAGTGCCTAGTGGGTTAAAGGTAAAATATCTGGCCTCCTTTCGTGCAGTTCCAACATTGCCAAAGTTGATCGCCCGACAGGGGATCCTATTTAGCCTTATCTTCGATGAAGGCTCCCACAAAAGAGAACCAAACCAAAGCAACGAAAATAGTCGTTATTTTCATATCTAAAAAGTAAATAAAAGTAATGAAATTTGTCATTGGAATACTGTTTTAGTACATACAAACTTAAAACTTCCAACGCAAAGTTTTATAAAAGTATTATAAGAGTAAAAAAACTTACCGCATTCGAAGTGTTTCCGCTTTTATTTCAGTCAAATATGTTTTAGGATGAAGATGTCAGCAGTGATACTAGTTTCATCCTAACTTTCCTATTGATAGTAAAATGTGGCTCAAATATTGACTTTAAGTCGCATAAAAGAATAGGTATTGAAATAATTTACCTAATTAGAGTAATTACTTCCTTAAATTAAAAACGTTCGTGCTATTTTTATAAAACAATTCAACTAAAAAAGTGCATCATTCTAAGATTAAGCCCGAAATTATGTATTTTGATGTACCAAAAGTCATCTCAAATAACTTTTTTACAACCTTGTTAAAACCCCATGCTAACCTTGAAAGACAAAGTACGATGCACCAATGTGTATTTCAGTATCTTTCCCTTTTTGTAATATTCCATGGCCTCAGTCAGAGGTTTTTTGACCCGCCGGCCGGTTTAGCTAATAAACAAAAGTATTCGAGTAAGTTGCTTTAATAAAATTTACTCAGTTCAGTTTGAATGTTTGAATGTAATGCTATAGAGATATAATGTTAATTTAATCTAAATTAAAGTATATTATAATATGCTATGGTTAATGACTGATGTTTAATTTTATATAATTTTATAATATACTCAATCCATATAAAATAATTTTATATGGATTGAGTTGAACTCAATCCAATGTAAGCGACGAACTTTGTAATGATTACTCTTTCTATTTTCTAATAGTAATCTAATAGGTAGTGCATTGCTTGTTGCTATGATCTTAAGTTAGAATGTAGAACAAAAACGAATGTTCTTCTTTGTGCAGTCGTAGCCTGGCCATCGTCACTTGTTATGATCAATTGAGACTCATTAAAATTAGATATACTAATTCGAACACATTTTGTGCTTTTATCTTTCATTTAATAAAATATACCTTTGCTTTTCTCTTGCATACGTTTAAAATTAAATACTTTGTCTTCTTGTGTCTAAAATTGTGATGTGCCATGAAGGCTAACAAATGTTGTATAATAGTTACAAACTAATACAACAGTACAACATGTTTTATATTTACAATTTAATTCAGATGATAATTCTAGCAAAATTAATGTAAATAAATGCTCATAAATTTGTAATTTTTAATTAATTTTTTTATAAAATTTTTAATTTGTCTAATCAACATGTATTTCTTTAAAAGGCTATGTGAAAAACTATATGTTATTTTCGTCAATAGTCAGACACAAACGTAAGTCTGATGAGATTCGATTTCAAAGTACGACTCCTGTACACATGTCAAAAGCTAAAATACTAGATAAATCCATAACAAAGACAAAATGCTTCTGACAGAAACTATTTTACAGTTAGTTGCACATGCATGAAAACCTTGAGCTACTTATGGGATTTCTCTGTGTTGTATTGTACTTTTAGTTGTTGTATTCGTACTAATGTACTTTGAGATTCGATTTCAAAGTACGACTCCTGTACACATGTCAAAAGCTAAAATACTAGATAAATCCATAACAAAGACAAAATGCTTCTGACAGAAACTATTTTACAGTTAGTTGCACATGCATGAAAACCTTGAGCTACTTATGGGATTTCTCTGTGTTGTATTGTACTTTTAGTTGTTGTATTCGTACTAATGTACTTTGAATTATGCAAGGAAAAGGTCCTATTTCTACGAGTAAAAAGAGATGTACACTCAAATCCACTATTTAATTATTATTTGCCATTTCGATCAAAACGAATGCAAATCATATTAAGAAAGAAAATTCACAAACCATGTCATTATTGATTTGTTATTCAGCCTATTTGTATTATACGTTCATGAAATTTGTTTTGCTCTTGTTTTTGCAATCTGCCATTTATTAAATTGAAATGAAATTCAAAGTAAAATAAAATAAAAATTTACAAAATTTTCATGAATATTGTTACATAGTCAACTTTTAACTTGCGTTAGATATTGATGTTACACCAAAAATTATATTTGGTTTATTGACTTCAAACATAAAAAAATCCCATTCAGATTCTACTCTAGTCGAAATAAACAAAACTGATTAAGTGGCTCAATATTTAGAACAGGGTTGTCTTACATATATTGAGGTCAAATAAGTCTAAATAAAACAAAAAAATATTGTCAAAAACAGAAAAAAAGACTAAATATCTTTCCTAGTCTTATCAATAACAAAATCCAATTATAAATTAAAGTTTGACATACCAGAGCTTTTGTTATTTCGATTTAGGATTCAAAATTAAGTTTTTTGTTTTCTAATCAGAAACATGAAACAATGTAATATCCTCGTAATTAATTGGTTCTTTCAAAGCCAATGTTTGGCAGTAAAGGCAGATTATGTTAGTCACAGTTAGGAAGTTAACTTTAACCTTTGTTTCCTCAATTTGAATTCTTCATAATTGATGTCAAAACAAACTTGCCATTAATCTAATTTTTAAGTGAATGATTTTCCTGACAATCAAATATCAAAACCGTTAGCTGTAATTTGTCAAAGCCATACTTGGGTTGAGTCCAAAAGCCAGAATGCCTATATTATAGTATATACATTATTTTCGTACAGTAATTACAATTCGAACTTAAACTAATCTATAAATTACAAAACAAATAGTAAAACCCTTAGAAGTCGTGGTTTAGAGATTTTGTAAACACATTAAATGTTTTCAAACTTGTACATCTTCGTAAAAGTGTACACGCATAATGTAGCTAATTATACAAACCATGTATTCATTCTGTTTTGTATTTTTTACTAAATACGTATAATAAAGTTATTATTTTTTTCAATCCAAATTATGATCCTCCTTTAAAGTAATCTTAATAATAATCATATTTGTCATGGTTAGATTGTTGTGTCTCATATCATGTTGTCTAAATAATTTAATAAAATACAGCATTACTATCCATAATCTGTTTATATTAATTTTAATATTTTTCATTATTAAATAACATTAGTAAATCTTAATAAACTTTGTATTACCGAATATACATTGTTATTCTTAACGAATGTGTATCTGTTTATAATTATGACACGATTTTTAGGAAACAACGCGTCACAAATGCATTAATGAACAAACCTAACCCAAATAACAAATTACTTTTAATCAGACTTATCTTTAACCGAGGACGTTTCTCATTTCTTTAGTTCGTCAGTTTAATACTTTTTACCTTTCACCGATAAATAAAATTGCTTTCATGCTATATTTTGATTGAGAACGATTTGACGAATTAAACTTTTAATCAGCAAAACCGTCCACGAAGAAACTTCTTACTTGTCTCTAGAAAATGTCTAATGCCTATACAATTTAAACTTTTCGTACAGTAATTGCAATTGGAACTCAAACTATCCCTAGAATTTATTACTTTAAAAATTACAAACCAAATAAATATAAGAAATCCAGTTGTCACATTTCTTTAAAATAAATACTTTGTTTTTTATTAGCTTGTAGTGTGTCTTGTCATGAATTATGTCTAAGTACTTGGTTAAATTTGAAGCATTACTACATATAATGTGTTTATATTAATTTAAATATATTTTTGTGAATAAACAATATTAAAAAACTTTGCATTACCAATATATGCTGTCATTTACTTTACAAACGTGTATTTGTTTACGATGATTACATGAGTTTTAGGATTTAACATGTGAACAACACGATTAGGTAAGTGTGATCGGAATTTTCGGAATATTAACTTGCAATAGAAAAAACTCCTATATTTGCAAATAATCGTTGATTATTTCGTGAGTCAAACCTTGAACAAAAACAACGCTTAATTAATGACAATTCCTCATTTGTATGAGGAACAACCCCTCATACAAATGCAAATTACTTTTAATCAAACTCATTTTGTTAGTTATGCAGTTTAATATTTTTTGCTTGTTACCTGATAAAAGAATTGGTTTCATTATATTTTTATTAAGACTGATTTGTTGACTGATGAACTTTTTAATCAGCCAAACTGTCAAAAGAGGAAATTTTTAATTTGGAATTCGTCTCTAGAAATTGTCTTTTTGAAAAGTAATTTAAAACTCAATCAAAAATATTTCTCTTTAAACTGTTATAAAAACTCTTTTCCTTCTTGATACTGCCCCTAGTTTTTCTTCAAAAGTCAAACAAACCTAAGTCTGAAATAGCTTCAATTTAAAAAAAAAATAATCCTGTACACTTACTTACCAGATTCCAAAACAAAAAAGACAAAATGCTCCTAACAGAAAATATCCTACCAGTTATTTCCACATACATGAAAACCTTCAGCTACTTGTGGCAATTCCCAGTCTACTTTGAATTCAACAAAGAAAAAGTCCGATTGCAACGGATAAAAAAATCCCACAAGATACTTTGGTGTGTCGGATCATTTACAGCCATGGGTTTGTGTTTCCTGACTTGTATTCCTCCACTTCTTCACAAATTATTCATATCGGATGGCTCGATCTCATTTATGAAACAATTCATGTCCGTCATAGTTCTTTTTTTAAGTTCTTATGGATTCTCCGTCACATTCGGCATATACGCTTGGGATTCAGTAGCCACTTCGGTCACCAATGATCTCATACGTCAACTGGAATTCATCAAATTAGGTGAGTTGCATTTCCTCTAGATTCCTAAAAATTTTCTCATAAACTCAACTTACATAGAAATCTTTTAAACTTTTGACCTAAACCAGAGTTAGCTACCAGGGTTTTCTTTGTTGGAATTTTTTAGGATGTTTTGGGGTACTGTTTTCGGTTGGAGTTTTTTTTCAGTTTATTCAATTTGGAGCTTAAGGAAATTAAAATATTTTAAACTGTAAATCTTAATAGATTTTTTCTAATCAAAATACATCCTAAATTTAATTTTTCCTTCAAAAAGTAATTTTTTTTTAGTTCCACCAGACAAACATTTTTTTTACTTCCTATAACTTTAGGTAGAAAAACCCAAAAAAACCGGGTTTATAATTTTTGTGCACAAAACGCAGCGTTTGTCGTAACCTGACCAGAATCTAATATTTGTCCGAAAATTTTCAGAAAGTGGATATCGACAAATTAAAGAAAAAAACGACAAAAAAGTCCAACTTCAGATAATGAAACTAATAATGATCGTGTACGGTCTAACACCCTTCATATTCGCTCCATTCTTCATTTACATGAATGCAGATCCAGGCTACACAACATTCCGCCTCCTCCTTTCCCCCTCAACAATCCAACAATACAAATATTTCATAATTGCTATACGCTACTCCCTAGTCGTATTCTGTAGCACTGAAGGATCTCGAATGTTTTCCTTTGGAATTCTTTACTTCGTATTCCGCTTGTATCTCTACATAGACTATTTCACTCTGCTGGACAAAGCTTCCAAGAATTTCGGTTCTTCCGGAGCAAAGACTCACTCCTGGATCAACATGTTCTCCCGAATTCTACTCAACTCAAGTCAATGTCAATCAATAGAAACATTGTCAAACTCAGTTGTGATGGTAATTGCTTTTGCACTATGCATTGCCATGAATGTTGCAACGTTGAAATTCCGTGATATCGTCCCAATGCCTTTTTATGCATTTTTTCCAGTTTTTGCCATACTTATTCCATTAATTGTGAGCGTAATGATTCCAATTATGATTGAAAGTTGCAACAACTCACGAAAACAAATTTGGCTTTGGAATAAGAAAACAGCCGATTCTGCACAAAGACAATATTTGCTAAAGAAGCTTCGAAGCTTAAGACCTTTGACTCTTTATGTTGGTATTAAGGGCTTTAATTTTTTTGCACTGACTCCTTCTACAAAAACCACTTATTACGGTTCTGTTCTGGATTACACTATTACTGCTATTTTGTCAGGGTAGATCACATCTCATGCTTCAATTGCAAATTCAATCGTTTAGCACGTACTTTTAAAAAAGAAATAAATAACATTAACAATATTAAATATTAAATAACATGAAATTTATTTACTTATTCCATTAATTGTGAGCGTAATGATTCCAATTATGATTGAAAGTTGCAACAACTCACGAAAACAAATTTGGCTTTGGAATAAGAAAACAGCCGATTCTGCACAAAGACAATATTTGCTAAAGAAGCTTCGAAGCTTAAGACCTTTGACTCTTTATGTTGGTATTAAGGGCTTTAATTTTTTTGCACTGACTCCTTCTACAAAAACCACTTATTACGGTTCTGTTCTGGATTACACTATTACTGCTATTTTGTCAGGGTAGATCACATCTCATGCTTCAATTGCAAATTCAATCGTTTAGCACGTACTTTTAAAAAAGAAATAAATAACATTAACAATATTAAATATTAAATAACATGAAATTTATTTACCTACTTTAAAAAAAAGCTCTGCCATACGGGGCTTTAACGTAGAATATAAGTAATTCTTAAGCAAATCAAGCAATCAAACATGTACCTATGTTAAGATTTTAATTAAAAAATTTTAATAATATTTGTAACTGTAATCATTTCAAAGTTTACACAAAGCTTGCACTGCACTAAAATTTACACTTACTAAATAAGCCAATCAACAAATTTGGCCAAAAACTAATACAATAAATTTTAATAATGAAATAAATCGATGTAATTATATTCTTTAAAAATAATATTAAGTGTCCTAAATCAAATAGATTACGCATTCATATTCACTTCACTATAATCATGCAAAACAATTCTATTAAATTTAGTAATTAATTACAATTACGTATTCATTCCTCTCTTCAAACTTTGAACTTAATATTTCTTGAAATAAATTAAAATTTAATTGCTTTTTACAAAACGTGAACGAGTTTTCTTATTGCTCACTTTACTTGATTGACTTACAACTTATCTCGCAGTGTATTATTTATCTGGTTTACCTGAAATGTGTCCATTCCTATGATTTATGTTTTACTTTCTTTGTTTGACTTCGTGTAAGTTCATTACCTTTCTTGTTCATGCTAACTAACTTTATCTACCTAATTTTGGGTATAAATATCACTTCTTTCAATTTACTAAAGAACATTCATTTTATAAATTCCCTGCCGCTACTTTGTCACTTTAAACTATTTTTAACTAT
Organism: Isotoma viridis; assembly: GCA_034696425.1. Lineage (NCBI taxonomy): Eukaryota > Metazoa > Arthropoda > Collembola > Entomobryomorpha > Isotomidae > Isotoma > Isotoma viridis. Next base: position 5,798 of record JAQGAA010001453.1, on the reverse strand, counting down.
TTTGTTCTTTGTAAAAATTCAGCTACGGATAATAAGACTGCTAATTTCATTTGTTTGCAGCATTGCAACTATTTCTACTGTTTCATATCCCGCTTATTCTCATCAACCGTAGTTATCATACGTTAATTAGATACGGTCACCACAGTAAAGATGACTTTTTTTAAATTATGGTATAAAGTGCGACTCATTCTTGGTCAATATTATTTTGCATTTTATTTTTGCAATCTTTTAGCTTCTAACTAAATTAAAACACGAAATTCAAAGTAAAATCAACTAGTGAATAAAAACAAATTGCATGATTATTCTTACTTTCGCATTTTCTCTTATACTTGGAACATTCTAAATTCAGGAAATTCATTTTCCTTGCGTATTAAATAAAACATCAGTACGTAGGCAAATGGAACAGGGTCATTTTACATATATTGAGGTCATATCGGTCTAAATGAAGCCAAAAAATAGTCGAAAAGAGAAAAAAGATTAAATACCCGTCCTTGTTTTATTATCAATACAAAAGATCCATTGTTTTTGTAAATTACATTTGAGTTTTTCTTTATTTTCGCTTAAGATTATTAAGTTTTTTCTTGTTTTGTACTCACAAAAGCAATAAAATATCTCCTAACTAATTTTTTCTTTCTAAGGCAATATTTTGCACAAGTACAATTGTACTTTTGTGTTTTTAATTTAAAAAATTCTCAAGCAACTCGTCTTTGCAAGGCCCGTAAGCTTAAGTACGATTAGGAAGTAACTTTTATTTTTGTTTTCTCAATCTTTAATTCTTAATAGTAATTGATGTACAAACAAACTTCCCAATAATCAAATTTTGATCGTATGATTTCCCTTTTTCCTGATCAAAAGTGTAAACTTTATTTTCCTAAAGACGAACTTAACTAGAGTCTAAAAGCTTGTATTCCTAAATTAAAGTCTATAAACTATTCTCGTAATGTAATTACAATTCAAAGTTACATTATTCCTAAAGTTCATTACTTTACAAATTACAAAACAATAGATAAAGAAATCCAATTGTCATTTTCCTTAAAAAATAAACAATCTTAATAACAATAATAATGATATTTGTCTTTGTTAGATTGTAGTGTGTGGTTTGATATCATGTCGTGTAATTTTAAAAAATATAGCAATACTCTCTATAATATGTTTATATTAATTTTAATATTATATTGTTATTAAATAACATTAATAAATCGTCATAAGCTTTGCATTATTATTATCAAATGTTGTTATTTATTTACGATTGACTATTACAATGAAGAAACGATTTTTAGGATTCAACAGAAGCAATTAGGTAAGTGTGGTCGGAGTCGAAGCTTAAACAAAATCAACGCGTAATTATTGAACAAACCCCAACAAAAACAACAAATTACCTTTAATCAGACTTATCTTTAACAATACTCCCTAAAAACAATATCTTTATCTTTCATTTCTTTATAGTTTATCAGTTTAGTTTTTTTTATTTTCATTTGATAAATAAAATTGCTGTTATTTTATTTGGAGTAAGATCCATTTGTTGATTGATTATCCTTTTAATCAGCCACAGAAGAATTTGTAATTTGTCGCTAGACATATATGTCGGAAAATTAATTTTAAACTCAAACCAAAATATTTTTCGTTAAACTGCTATAAAAATCTTATTTCCTTCCTGATACTGCCCACAGTTATTCTTCAAAAGTCAATCATAAACCTAAGTCTGAAATAATATATTCAATTTTAATAACTAATCCTAAAATTAAAGACAAAATGCTCCTGACAGAAAATATTCTGCCAGTTATTTCCACATACATGAAAACTTTCACTTATTTATGGCAATTCCCAGTCTACTTTGAATTCAACAAAGAAAAAGTGCGATTTCTACGGGTAAAAATATTTCACAAGTTATTGTGGTGTATCGCGTCTTTTACTGCCATGGGTTTGTGTTTCCTGACTTGTGTTCCTCCACTTATTCACACATTATATGTTTCGGATGGATCTCTCTCATTTATGAATGTTTTTATGTCCATCATAGTTCTGTTTTTAAGTTCTTATGGATTCTCCGTCACAATGGGAATATGCCTTTGGGACTCAATAGCCACTTCAGTCACCAATGATCTCATACGTCAACTGGAATTCATCAAACTGCGTGAGTTGTTTTCCTCAATTTTCATTAAAAATGTTTTTAAGCTTTTGATGTGAACCAGGGGACGCTACCCCTGGTTATTTGGGTTGGGGTTTTTTAAAGGTTTTTGTGCGGTTTCATTCAGTTTTGACTTCTATTTGAGAAAGAGTCTTTCAATTCCTACATCTCTTACAATTAGTTGAAAACCGATAAAACCAGGGTTTCGGAGCTCATTGTGTAAACAAAACCCACGGTTTGTCGAACCCTAGCCTAAACATATTTTTTCCTTCAATCCTTTCAGAAAGCGGATATCGACAAAGTAGCGGAAAAAACGACAAAAAAGCCCAACTCTTGATAATGAAACTAATAATGATTGTTTACGGTCTAACACCCTTCATTTTCGCTCCATTCTTCATTTACATGAATGCAGATCCAGGCTACACAACATTCGGCCTCCTCCTTTCACAATCAACAATCCAACACCACAAATACATCATAATTGCTCTCCGCTACTCCCTAGTCCTATTTTGTAGCACAGAAGGATCTCGAATGTTTTCTTGCGGAATTCTTTACTTCGTATTCCGCTTGTATCTCTACATAGACTATTTCACTTTGCTGGACAAAGCTTCCAAGAATTTCGGATCTTCCGGAGCAAAGACTCACGCCTGGATCAACATGTTCTCCCGAATTTCACTCAACTCAAGTCAATGTCAATCAATAGAAACAATGTCAAACTCAGTTTTCCTTGTATTCGCTTTTGCACTTTGCATTTCTATGAATGTTGCAACGTTGAAATTCCGTGATATCGTCCCAATGCCTTTTTATGCATTTTTTCCAGTTTTCGCTCTACTCAGTCCCATTATTGTGAGCGTGATGTTTCCAATTATGATTGAAAGTTGCAATAACTCACGGAAACAAATTTGGCTTTGGAATAAGAAAACAGCTTATTCGGCACAAAGGCGATATTTGCTAAGGAAACTTCGAAGCTTAAGACCTTTGACTCTTTATGTTGGCATTAATGGCTTTAATTTTTTTGCACTGACTCCTTCTACAAAAACTACTTATTACCGTTCTGTCTTGGATTACACTATCACTGCTATTTTGTCAGTTTAATCCTTACATTAAATTCAATTGTCTGAAATTCACTTTTTTATAAAGTCTCAGTCTGTCTGGCAAACAGTACACACGTATACAAAATTCCTCCTGAGTCTCCTTATCCAGCATAGCTCTAAACAATTCTACACTATTGTTAATACATTGAGTCTTCAATTCACATTAATTAATTGTAATCACTACATTTTAAGTCTAAACTAAATTTTCTTCTGACATAAAATTACAGCTCTAACAAGCCTAAACAATTATTAAACATTGCTGTTAATGCATTCTTATTATTATATGCCTTTAAATGTAAAAATCATTAGGGGATCGCATCCCTTGAGGTAAAGTTCCTCCTTTTTAATTATTATGAATGACATTTGTAAAAATGATATGAATTTGTAACCTTGAAGTATAAGGTTCCTTTAATCAGGGGAACCTCATTGTATGAAATAAATAAATAAATAAACAAAATAAAGAATTAAGCTAAATTGTCAATTGTACAAAAAACGTCAAATATTTAGTTTTAAATAAAGTTTTCATTCGGGTTTCAACATAGCTGAATATGAATATTACATAAAAAGTAATTCCATCAATCAAGTCATTATATTTTAAGATTTACATTAAAAAATGCCTAGAATATTTATCCAGGTTATCAATTCAAAGCTTTTACAAAAGTTGTACTACAATTTACACACTTACTGCGTATAAAATGTAAAGAATTTTAAAACGAAATTTTTAAATATATTAAAGTAAATATTAGGTATTAAATATTTAAACTAATCTTATAATATTCTAAAACAATAAGAATACTCGTTAAATCGATTATTCGTTCATCACTACAATCATACAAAACAATTACATTTTATATTTAGTAATTAATTAAATAAATAGTTAATTAATTAATTAATTGAATGGTCCCCATTGAAAATATACTCTCGTTAATTGCAGTTTTTCCTGAAACAAATTCAAGTGCAATTTTTTACAGAACATGAATGAGTCTTCAGTTTGCTGTTTTGTTACTCACTTGGACAATTTTGTAATAACTTTACCTTATTCTGTTTTTCATAAGACCTAAATGTTTTGTAAATAGAAAAGTATAACTTGTTGAAATATAAATAAATAAAAATGTATTAAACCAATTCGTCTGCAATCGTTTGAAACGTTTGCTTCTAGAAATATTATTTTGTAGACAGTTTATTGTGCATTTTTAAATACATAACATGGTTTCATGTCTTAAAAAGCCAAAATGCATAAATTTCCTGAAAACACCTGCACGTCCTAGTCCCTTGTGAATATTGAACTAATTTCTTCAACAGTCTTTCCCTTTGTCTCCGGTACTTTAAAATAAGTGAATACAATAAAGAAGACAAGTATCACTGCAAACATGATGAAAACATATGCATCCAAAGCACCCTGTAATTTGTGCATAAGTTTTAGACAATGAATTCACTTCTATAAAAAGATTTTATTATAAACTTGAAGGCTAATTTACTTATTTAGTAGTTCTTACCAAAATAGGAATGAAAGAAAACCCAAGAATGAAATTGGCTGTCCAGTTGACCACAAGAGCAATGGAAGTGGCAACAGGACGAGCACTTTGATTTAACAATTCAGAAACAAAGAACCAAGGAATGGACCCAATACCGGATGCAAAGAAGACAAAAAAGAGCAAAACCAATAAGATGCTCACGTAAGAAACCCACACAATGTGCTAATTCAACCAAAATTGTTAATTAGTTATAATTACAAATTTATATTCTCATAAATTAAAATATAACTGCTGCCAAACCTTATGCTGAATACAAAAGAATAAAAGAATAAGATCAATGCACATTCCACACAATCCAAAAAGCAGCAGAGGTTTCCGTCCAACTTTTTCCACCAAGACCAAAGAAACGAAAGTGATAATCACATTCATCAATGCAATTCCAAGAGTTACCCATTCCAAAGTTTTTTCATTAAATCCCGCAGAACTGTAAGATAAAAACCGAAAAATCCTAAACAAATCCAATTTTTATTGAAATGAGTGTTTTTTAAATTACGTAAAGATCTTTGTAGAGAAGAAAGTGATAGCACTAATTCCACACCATTGCTGAGCCAACATGAGAGTGCAAGAAATAATCAAACGAGTTCGGAGTGTTTGTCTTGTAAACATTCCTTTAAGGGTGACACTACGCCCTGATTTCATTTCCTCATACTCCCTTCTCATCTCATCAATTTCATCTTGCACTTCGACTCTTCCTCGCAACCACATTAATCCTTAAAAACAAAACCCTACGAATTACTCAAAAAGTGATACTGGTTCTTTATGATCCCGGAAAACTTGTTACTTGTGTGCCCAGACAAACATATTCTTAATTAACTTATAAAACCAGACGCGACTTTGTAAGTTGCTTGTGTGCACGGATATTTTTATTTATTGATTTTATATTTGCATCTTTATTCCAGCTTCCGGGCACATAAATTACTCTTGCATTCTTACATCCGGGCACAAATTATTTTGTTCGGGCAAATAAGTTACCACTAAAAATAATATTAATTTCAAAATAAATTTTTTAAAAACGAACCTTCTTGTGCCTTAATTTCATTTCCC
>JAQGAA010001452.1:0-15602 GCA_034696425.1 Isotoma viridis | reverse complement strand
TTTGGCAAGATAAAACGCAATTCGATTATGACTAAATTATACTATACTTCTATTTTTATCACTGTACAAACATAATTAAAAATGGGTTGGGTTGTTAAAGTTGGGGCTTTATGGATCATGGTTCAACTATAACTAGAAAGTTAACCTGCCTTATCCAGCCATAGCATAGCCGATCCCGTATATTACATTTTATCATTTTTTAGTAGTCAACTAGCTAGTTTATTACGATAATCCTAACCCTCTTAATGATTATTTTGAATTATGTTTGCACTTCTCTTTATAAATTCTTAACGTATCTTCCCTCAAAGTGTTTAATGTAATGCAATCCGAAACAACTTTGCCAGTCTGCGTGGCTCTGATATTATTAGTATGAGGGACGAAAGGATTTTTACGGTCTGTTTTCCTCACACCATCATCATCGACCATCATCGTACAAGACACAGTTGTGGTTGTTAACTCTTGTAATATTTATATACTAAACTAAGATACATACTTATCAAATGCAAAATTTAGAAATAGTATAATTTTTCAAGTAGATATGGGGTTGTCGCATCTTCTATATATTCCAATTGTAACCTTCTTCTTTTCCATAAATTTTGACGATAAATGAACCAGCTGCACCAAATCAAGAGCCGAAAGAAACACGAAACGCACCTGTTTCTACTAGTTAGAGTTATTTATTATATGGTCCTCCTACACATATCAACCTCATTTGCAGGTTTGCAACCTACGACTAATTGTAAAAAATTAATGATACAAGTTTACATACAACTGTATGAAACATATTTAGCATGGAAATGACAACCAAGTTTGCTATAGTAGTGACAAAAAATTTTAATTTAAAGCAGATAAATAATGCTTTCTAGCAACTGGGTAGGGACTTTTTCTCTAATCCCATTTTCTCATTTAATTATGCACAGGTACGTATCATCAGTGTAATGCAAAGTACCTTTTAGAAGAGTTAATAAGAATATCGAAAAACAAATTTACGGATCTTGCTGACTAATGTCATATTTAGAAATCCATTCATGTGTATTCATTCATCCGCGTGTTGCTTGCGTTATTGTGGTTTCTCATTTTATTATATTATATGCATAATAAAATTATGCTGATGATGTTACTATTGAATGCGCGTTCATGGTATTATTATGATTATGATGACTGTTAGTTAGGCATTGCAATACACGTTAGAAATGTCATTTATGACGTGTCAGGAGCATAAACTAGGATTGTTAATGTAGAATTGTAATATTTATATAATGCTTAAATTACGGCAGCAATAAGAATTATGAATTTTTAGAGTATTCTGCTTACTGCTACTGTTCGCTGTGTGTTATTGTATTGTATTCAAGTAGAAGGACAATCTTTTGCTCGTGGGAAATAATTGCTAACTGTTACTGTTTAAACTATGTACTTGGCAGGGACAGAGATAAATGTGAACAATTTCATTATCCTTGTTATTACATTTCGTTAAGTACAACGAAGTAACAATTTTTTCCAAATATTGTTATAATAAGTTTTAACCATGTAATATAAAAGTAATAATGCAATAAGACTGCCAAAAACCAATATATTTTTATATAAGATGTAATAATACTTACATTTTTTGGAATTTGCGACGGGGATGAGATTCTTCATCAGTATCATCAATCTTTTCCAGAGGTTGATGCTGCTGGGGTTGTTGGGGATGAGGATTTTGGTGGTGATGACTTTCCTTTGAACATTCTCCGCTACATTTTTGCTAGACAAAGAAATATTTTTTGGGTTTATTATTATTATTTTTATTGCTACTCTATCTTTATTACTTTTGAAGATTGAAAATGTATGATTCAAGCAAAAATTTAGAACCCATTCTCTTCTAAAGTATAGCTTTTTTAGTGGAATGTATGACAAATGATATGCAAATAAGGGCTATAGATGTTTTGTACTAAATGCCTCATGTATTCTAAATTTTATAAATCTACCTTTTTAAGGTAGTTTGGCACCAAGTTGTTTGGCCGTCATAAGAAAAGTCAATATTACACTCGTGGAATTGTTTATTTAACTCAATGTTGTTATACTAAATGATTAATATTGAAACAATGCTAAACCTGAAAGGTACGGTTCAGTTAATTTTAATTAAGTTTGTGTCGTAGTTTTCTTAAGATTTACTTCAAAATATTTACTAAAATAGTTTTTTTCCTTATTATAGTTGTTTTCTACAAGTTTATTGAAAAACACTTGTTAAAAATTTTCATTTGAATAACTCATTGCATAACTTGTATGTTGATGAATCCTATTTTCAACAAAAAATTGCACTTGAATGCTATGAATGATATGCTCAAGTTTTTCTATGAATCACTACAAAACATGTAAATCTAATTTTCAACATACGTAACTTATAGGGTATCCAGTGATTATTTACATTGATTTATTAATTTCTTGTCGCATGAAAAATGAAAAATATTATTTTTGTGGGATCATGTTACCCGTTGATGAGATCATATTATTGTGTACTTCAGGCACACGCCTATCAAAATTGTATAATCACAGGTTGTAATAATAACAGCCAAAAAAATACGTATGTTTAATTTGTTAAAGAAGACATGTCACCCAGTGGGACGTGGGAAGTAACATCTTTTATTTATTACACAAGTTTTGAGGATTCTCTCTTAATGATACCTTTTGTTTTTCTTGGGGTACAAAGCAAATACTTGAATTTTAATATCGAATAAGGATGCAAAAGACACAGAAGTGTAAAAAGTATTAAAATTTAAAAGGGTTTTAAAACCTTTTCATATGAGTCCAGTTTTAAGAGGCACTTATAGTGTCATAGCTTTATTCGCTCATCTTGTGTTCATGTTCATATACTTGCTAAATTATGAGTTTGCACGATCAAAAACAAAACATTTAAAAGGGTTGAACCTTAGAAAATATTTGTACAAGAAAAAAGCAAACATATGAATAAAGGCACATGGAGTACACGGAGGTGATATTACTATGACGCTTTACGAAGTGGCATTGGTTGAGTGACATGCTATTATTGTAAAAAAATCGTAAAAAGAAGTCGACAAAGAGTCTAGTACTGTTTTTCAAGAGGCTGTCCCAAAATGTTGTTATCTTGTAAATATTACGAGACTTTATCCCCCACTTGTGTGTCTAAAATACATTTATTTCATTATCCATTCCATATACTTGAAATGGACATTATTATTCTCCGTCGTTCTTTTTTTACATCTTGTCAACAGTATAGTTTGCTAAATGTTGTTCGAGTATAAATGAAAAATACACGTTTTATGAATTACGTCAACCTACACACGGAGGTATAATGGGTTGAGTGAAGACAATACAGACACACTACTACGTCCAAGTACCTAATTCGAAGTACTCATTGTCTTGGATTATTTTATAACCACCATTAATGTAAGTCTATTATGTGTGTCTGTTATTAATAATTCTTTTAGGAGAAAAGGTGGCCGACTGCTGAGTGCCTATTTAATAACAATGAGATGTGTTGATATGAACTACTTTTGTCTATTTTGCCATATAGTACTGAAGGAAAACTATTATTTAATTCAATGCATCACGTAGGGTTATTGGAATGTTTTTTTATTTAAGTTTTTAGTGTTACCCTTTTTATGTGTCTCGACATCTATCTAACTGAAAACATTTATATATAGTCACCGAATATGGGAAATTATTGGAATTTAAATTTCCAGGGGCAAAGTCTAAGAAGACAGTCCAAACTAATCGATTTATAGAAGAAAATATTTGCTTATGATTGATGATTGATAAATCTTATACACTCTATAGTGATAAGCTCATGTTGGAACAACCAAAATATTCTGCTTGATGTACAGTACAAAGTACAACGTATTTACAATTTACAAGGAAGGGACTTTAAGACTTAATTGTAGGAGTTTGTTAGAAATAGCTGAAAAGACGTAATACTTTTTTATTCCATGAAATGTTCTAATTAAGAGAGATCAATCAACTGATATAAGAGAAAGTGGCAATATAAGCTATCACAATTCATAAGAACATTTACTGCTAACTGCAGATATATTGATTCTAATTCTAGTAGACATAGATGAGATATATATAGAATTCTACATAATATTGTTGTAACCCCATTCAGTGGCAGTGGGGGTTTTTCCAGTAAATTGGTAACGAGTTGGCCCCGTATTATTAAATGTTTATTATTTGTCAACAATTTCTACGACCCAGCTAGGCTTAGTTGCTCTAAATGTAATCAAAGGATATAGAAGTTTTATTTTTGTTGTCAATAAAATCATATTTTTATTGGGAATTAAGACAACAGCCATTCAATATTTTGACAATGGTTTTTCTTGAAAATTTCTAAGAAAGCAACTAAACGATATTCGTTTCGTTATTTTGAGCAATTGAAATTGGCTAGTTCTTGTAACTGTATTTTACTTGAAACGATTTCTTTGAAACCGAGGCAATTTTTTCTATCAAATGTCCTAAAAAATGGCTTCTGTTGTACAAGTTTTAAACATCCATTGCTTTCTTTGGTCTTAGTGCCAGCGATTAGCTTATTGCTAATTCAGATTCGTAATTCATACCCAGCATATACTGTAGCAGAGTTTAATGACACTATTTTTTGGAAAGGGTGCATGTTCCCAATTACTTTACTACTTACGACGTTACGACATCGTGCTTAATTAAATAAAAATTGTAAATAAATTAATGACATTTTGACACATATGGTGTGTGTATTTACCTTTCAAATAGTTATTTATCAATCACTAATTTATATATTTACATGTACATCTTATGATCAACCCGTCACGCTTTTCCTTTATTAGATTGAATGGATTATGCCCATAGTTAGGTATTAATCAATGCCATTGAAAACATGAGAAGTAATAAATTGTAAAGAAATTGGAAATGTGAACACAATTTTAAGCTATCATCCAAGCTTTTTAATGAAAGTGTAACTAATGAGTTTGGCTTGAAATCGGTTTTGGAAATATTCCTAAATTAAACTTATAAAAGAATAACTTATTGATGAACACCTGCCTTGCATTACTAAATACTACCTAAATTTTAGGCACATGTGCTTCAAAATGACAATAGGATTTTACTGCTGAAGTACTGAATACTGCATTTCAGATTCTCTTGTTAACTCCGTATTACAAGATGTAAATAACGAATTTCATTAGATTTGTATTACAATTTATGCTTAAAACATTTTTGAAAATACATATCTCCGTAAAAGGGTTTACCACGATAAACAAAATACTATATTTAATAATTCATTACAGTTGCTTCTGAAATTCTAACTTCTTTTACGTACTATCAACGATAAAGTGGAATTCGCGGAGAGTTTTGTTACCTCACAACTTCGGCATAAAAGTACAGAATCCGATGGCAATAACAAGCTAACTTATAATTTTATGCAAGTTCATTAAATCAGAGTGCGTGAGGATGTTATTTAGATCAATCTGTGCGTACATTAGACTTTAGCAATGGATTTGGATTGTTTGTGGTGACTTCCTAAGATTTGAAGAGATTTGTATGACTAAATAAAAGATTTGCTCTAGCAGTTAGCTCAAAGTGCAAAGGGTTAGGCACGTGGAGAGTTCAAGAAAAGAGGCAATGAGTACTATCCATGACGTTGAACTTTCTTCTATTACGTCACTTCTGGGTCCCTTCTGCTTAGTCCTACACGTGGAGGAAATCGATATCGTCGATTCTAGACCACTTCGGGTCACAGACGACCCAGCCACCCAACCGAATGCTTTCTACTGCCAAGAACTAAGCTACTATAGGGCACACACGCACAATACGCATGATGGCATTTTTGTAACACTCGTATTATCTTTTATCAAATCTCTATAGACCTTTGCTCATTCATGAATCGCTAAATCCCTCATGGATTCGCGAAATAAGCCAGAACTATGCTGTACACTATACACTCTACAATCCACTATGATCACTCTTTATTTTTATAAAGGGTAACAAGAGTAACAACTTCGTCTCAAACTCCTTCACATGTTCAAATAGGATTGATGTTACAACTAAATTTTGCTAGTATTCAATTCAAAGGATTAGTGACATTAATGACAAAAACCTATGCAAATAGCTATATGCTAACCTAATCTTAAGTTAATCTACAAGGAACCTTTCTATCTTCAAACGTTAGAATTTCCGAATAATGACCATCTGGGTGCAAAGACTTCGTTGGTGCATCAATGTAAATTTAAATTTTACATATTACTTATGCAAATGAGTTCCGAACAAAACCTTGTTTTGGCCAAACTATCAGTCATGGGGATAGGATTGACGTGAACGAATACATTAGCAATTGAAATGAATAAGTTATCTAGCCAGGCAGATGTGAAGTGAGCCTTGGAGAATAAAGCTGTAAAGCTCACTCTTAAGAATTAACTTGAAAGAAACATAAATAATATTCCAGTAAAAAGGCATTCATTTCTGAAAATAAAAGTGCATTATGCAGAAAGAGTCGCAAACCGCTCGACGGTCTAGAGGGTAGCTTGATCAGAACTTTGACCTTTTTTGCTTAAAGTAAGTATTAATTTTGGGCAAATACCTTCTCAAATAAGAATATAATTTGCTTCTGATGTCATAGTGTTCTGGAGTTTTAACCACAGTTCCGGAGCATCCTCCTGACTGACGAGAAGAATTGGAAAACGCATTTTATTTTTCATTCTTAACCACGTAAATTGCTTGTCTGATTTATTTTAACTATAGCCAAAAGTCAAATGTGGGTAGATTTATATAAATACCCACATTAGATATACGTATGTTATATGAGATTTATTATAATTGTTATGAAAGACCAACTAGACTCCTCAAAATGTTGTCAAAGGCAGTTCTCGACAATTAAATTTATGGAACTTTATGTTACGATGATGACTATGATGATAATTGATTCCACGTTTTGTAATTGAACCAGGTACCCGCATGGTTTGTGCAGGTGCCTAGGTCAACTTGTATTATCCGAAATAGTATGACATCCGAAAACACAAATCCTACGTCATTAGGTGAGCAAAAATAATCAAGAATGGCCTCGTTTCAATCATTTATTTGTATACTTTTGTACTTATTTAGTTTCTACTTTGCTTTATGAGGTTACCAACCAACCGGTATTGATAGCTGAAGCATTTTCTGGAAACTTAAATTTCAAATGTGAATATAACCTACAAAATTCCACAGCGATCAACAATAAAAAACATGAATAGAAAATGAAGATACAATGAAACCGAAATTTCGAATGATTCGTGCTCTTCAATAAAGAAGACTGTTTTCCGGAACTGAGATTGAGAAAGCACGAGTTAGCACATGTGAACATGTGAAATATGATCTCAAAAGGGAATTAATATAAGAGACTCATGTAGCAAGAATTCTTCAAACAAGAACTATAAAACTATAATATAATATATAATGTATGTGCACACAATAACCTATTTACTTGTTTTAGAATACAAGTAAAACGGTAGGTAAATAGGTAAAGGCATCACTTACTTGCACGTTTTCTTATGAATAGAATCAATTAATTATTGTGTAACTCTCTTCATTGAACTCAAACAAACTTGTGTGTCTACAAACACCAAGATTAAATTGATGCTATGTAACATTGATGACTTGGTATGTGTGATTGCCTGATTGCGTATCCACCAAAGACATTACTTGAGTGAGATGCAAAAGTTGAAATGTTTGTTTAATCGAAGGTTTAATTGAATTACTCAAACTACTGATTGGTAGCCATGTGTCATTTATGCATTTAACACAAACGGAACAAATAATTACATCAATATCGTGTAAGGGATCTTTACTAATTAATTATTTTAGCAAAGTCCGAGGTAACCAGCAATGAGAATCTTAAACTGACTATGACCAATACATCAGAGATGGGAAATGCAATATCCTACTTTAATAAAGTATTCTTTCATGTTTCTTACACTAGAAACCAGGTACCAAAATACATAAATTGTTTTAATTTGGATGTTAGATCCTTGTTTTTGTCTTAAACTAGAATACAAACAGTAGAAGCAGTACATTGATCTTTCCGTATCTCAAATTAAAATAGTAACATTGAGCAGTTCGTACTATAAAGAGTGAAAAACTCATATCCTCATGTTGAACTAACTAGTAGAAGATATCTACCTAAGTGTTTTTGGATGCACTCACGAAGGATGAAATGATGATGATGGTACAATGCAAGATTATGATGATACTTGCTCATATACAACATAAAGTTAGTTTGACCTCAAAATTGCCATTTGCTTACGTAAATGAACTGAACTGTTTGGTACTTTACCACTGAACTATAACTGCCTCATCTGGTGAACTACTGAATTTGCAATTACAATTTTTAACTCATAAATGTACATGATTCAAGAGGAAATGGGATAATAATCTGTGTTCGAGAAATGGTCTACTTTAACTGTAGTTAACAGCTCTATAGAATAATGATAGGTCGTATGGGTTATATAATTATGTTGTAAATCATACTGACCAACAGTTTTTAAATCGTTTAACTGAATTTCTGTTCATAGGTAAGATGCTAGTAATAAACTTTCGAATATCTATTTCCGATTTTCAATTTTTTTTCAAATGACGACCACATCATTATTTTAAGGAAAGTTTCCAAGTATGTTGTTTTCCACGAAATGCAACATTACCACCTAATATTTTCCATATAATAAAGGATTTTTGGTTGGAAAGATAAATTGGATAATGGGGAAAGAAGTTCCTAGGTAGTAGCATTAACGTCATCATTGTCCTTATTAATTTCCATCGTACCATCATAAGTGTCATGGTATTAATGAGTAAAAGATGTAATAACTTCCAGTTATTTGCACATATTTTACTAAAAGTGGTTGTCATTTGGAACACATTTATTTTTGTCCTTTTTTTACTCTGACTTTTTGCATGTTACATGCGAAAAGTACACCAATAAATAGAAAGCATGCTGGCGAATAGTGATCGGAATATCTGGGCCAAAGCGTGTTTTAATTATAAGTCCTATTTAACTTTCGTCTCGAATACTACTGAAACCCAATACAAATTCATCAGTACTGATTAATCTGCCACTGACTGTGTGGTGAAGATTGACTTCATAATATTATTATTCCATTCCATTATCGTCATCACCCTAATCTTTCCTCATGGATGCTGATGATGCCTACTTGTTAATTGTTACTCTTTATCATTACCCTAGCTGTCTTCATCCACTGTCCATTACAATAATATCCAATTATTTGTCCTCATTTTCCTTTCTATGGATATGTCATGGCTAGTTGCTTTGTTTTACCTTGGAGAGAGTGACAATTAAATTAATACTAGCTAAACAGAGTAACAGAGTGATGATGCTGTGTATGTACATCTTCCTTGAAAATGCATTACCTACATACATATTTAAACTCTTTTAGCATTTTCGAAAGATAGACATGTTTGCAAATAAGATTTGTGTAAATTAGTTTAAAAAGCTACATTAATAATTTATCAAGCGTCATACAGCAGTAAATGAGCAAAATCAAACTTGACGTGTAATTAAACAATTTGTCAATCCCTATCCATTTAAAGGATTATTTAGTAACAAAGACAAGGAAGGTTAAAGACTCGAACTTTACTCTGTGTTCAATATAATTTAATAAAGCATAGAATGCCTACTTACAGCAAATTGTAAATATCTTAAGACAGTCCGTTCCCAAGAACACTGAGTAAAAAACAAGATATAACAGACTGAAGAAGAATGCTATTATGCTAGTAGTATACATACAGTAGTGGTTTGGCTGTTGTCTACTTCAATTTATTGCTTGGTCTAGATTCGACCTCAACTATTGCGTAAGCAAAGGTGAATGAATGAAACGAAGGAAAAAGTGAATGGGTCTTGTGGTATATAGTTATTGTGAGTATAATAATATAGGAAGTGCGTGAGATGCGTGCACTTTCTATTCTGTTTCCTTTTTTCCACGTGTAGAAGGAGGATTTTGGCTTGAATTCGCGAATAGAAAAGTAGCAAAAGAATGACGTCAACCAGAATCGAGTCAAAGGGTATATAGAGACTTTGGCAAGCTATTTTTAGAAATACGTGTGTAGTCCTCTCTTGTTAGTAAGCTAGTATATTTTTAGGGCCAGGGCTGTATCTAATCATTTCTTTATGACTTATTGTATTACCGAGTGAAAGGATATATAGAGATAAGATATAGAATTTAAGTTAGGATTACGCTAACTACAATTGTTAAAAACTTCTTATATAGGTACTAACTTCCAACTAACTATACTAACTTCTCAAAAAGTTTAGTAGTAAGAAAAGTAGGTGCGGTCCGAAACCTTTTACTTATGCAATCTAGACACTTCAATACTGCTTGGTTGCATTTTGCCATCCCTTTGTGCTTATGTATGCTACCTCTGAAGTAGCCAAGGATTCGAGCCTTTTTGCTCTTTTTCTGTATATATTGGAGGTTGAGTGAAAGGACACTTTCTCACGGTATTACGTGTGAAAGTGTGCATGTCATTTCAAAGAAGTGCTGAACTTTGTGTAAAGACATGTACAATGTCTACTTTTACATCACAAGTATCAAAAGATTGCATCAGATCTTTACCGGAGTAACAGCACATTTTCTTATCTTTCTTCAAATAGATTTTATATAAATATTCTTCAATCTATTCCTTTGATTTTTATGGATTATATAAATAGAAAAAGATGTGAATTCTAGGGATGAGATTTCGGCAGATAAAGCATGTATGATTGTGTCGGCTTCCCAAAGAAGCTTTAAGGGGTTTTGTTTGTTTGCTCAGCCTTTTATTCAAGTTGCTTGAATGCGTCATCTCTATATAAATCTAATGAACAACGAGATTTGATTAGAATGAATATGAACTGAATAAGATTGAACATATTTTAATTAAGTCTTCCCATATTTATATACGTATATGGCTCATCAGGAAAATATTAGGTTCAGGCTCGGCTGGAGAAAATGAAATTAATTTAGCAAACGACAGGTATGGGGTGGAAGTACATGAATCAGCAATAATGATTTGTAAGAGGAAATTCATGAATATGACAGGGAAGAGACAGACTGATATTTCAGTTCTTCAGACTAGGAATAGGTAACACCTAGTGCACTGCTCAGAAAAAACAAACAATATCTTACTTTTTACAACCAAGGGCCCCTTTTAGTTTTAATAAAATAAAATTTAAATCATTCATGTAACCTCTTTAGCATGTTTTATTCAATTGTTAGTAAATTCAGCATATGAAATTTTAAATAGGTAATTAATTTTAGGCTCTTT
Source organism: Isotoma viridis (assembly GCA_034696425.1). Lineage (NCBI taxonomy): Eukaryota > Metazoa > Arthropoda > Collembola > Entomobryomorpha > Isotomidae > Isotoma > Isotoma viridis. Next base: position 4,337 of record JAQGAA010001452.1, on the reverse strand, counting down.
CAGGCTTAATAGACATTCCAAGATGTCAATCCCCCTCATTTTAACTTACCGTTAAATCCTAATCCATACGATTTTCCCAACTAGCTCCGTGTTTTTTAGAGGCTGTAAAACTACTTTACATCCTTAAAAAATCAGACTCGGTTCAAGAGATAATAACATTGGAATTTGAAGTCACTGGAGAGTTGGGAGGTCGTACGTAGCTTCGTTTTTTTTATCATGATGTCAACATTTCAGTGCTTTTAACTTCATGAATGATTACTTCTCAACCCAGACTATAAATTAGGAAGCACTCAACCTATGTAAAGTGCATTATTTATGCTAAAAATAAAACACTAACAACAGAAACAAAATCAACCCTAAGTGACAATGTTTCTCCATTCATTTAGCAAGTATCAAGATTCAAAACATGAGAACCTACACGAACTACCTAATGAAACTAAACAAAATTGTTTACTTCCTAACTTTCTCCACATTTGTCTCTAGAGAAAACTGACAACAACCGATGAGCATCACACCCTTGAATTTGAACATCAATAGCTCTTACTACCACGTCAAAGCTGCCAAAGGGTTTTTACCCTAATTATTGTTTTGCATGTAAGTAATGACAATAATGTATAACCTAGTAGTTATCTATTATTACATTTAATATTTGATCTTCTCCAGGATATAAAGTGGTTTAGAGTGAACTTGAGTATATAACTATTTTCATTTGCATCGCAAAAGACTAACCATCCATTTGAATCTCTTGTAACTCCAAACTAAAAATAAGTACTTTGTGAAAATTGAAGAATGGAAGTTCTCGAGGGATAATACAATTAAAACAGCCTATATGTGAAGGGAAAAGGGCAAACGTGGCATTGATCAAACCTGAAAAGACCGAGAAGAGTGGAACCTAAAGCCTCAATTTTATTAAAAGAGAACAAAGTCAAAGAGAAAGTAACTACGTATAAAAAGCCCAAAACACATACAAGCTTTAAGTATCTAAAGTTAATAAACTATGTATTCAATATTAAATCCTTCCACTTGCCAATATGCAATAGAGAGAGATGACATTGTGACAGAGTGTCTGGAAATAGGCACTTGCATGAGTATACATACGAACGAACGAAATCTAAAAGCTTCTAACTCAATATTAGTTCTTCTGTCCAATTTGCTGCCTTGCTTACGCTTTTGTCATCCAATTTCTCTCATCATACCCAAATATACTTATAATCTCTGTCTTTGTGGTTATATTTACATGTATTTTGAATCTACCTTCACTTTTGAATGCAAATTGGTAAAACAATAAAAAGGTTCCAGCTAGTAAGGAGTAATAGAGAATCCTTTCATACTTGAATGGAATAGACAGGGAAAAGGACATAAAAGGAGATAAGTGTTTCCAAAAATAGAAATGGAGATTGAAATTGGAAATGATAGCCCTTTGGCCTTTTCACATCTTCTCATGCAATGCACCAAAGTATTCTTGTGGGATATCACTGGGGGTACTTTCGATGTTTCTATTCTTTGCTAAACTATATAGGTGTGTAGACATTCATTTTAGTTCCCAACTTGGGATTTTGTAGATTATTTTTACTCTCAGTTAGGGTTCTTGGATTAAATTGCTTAGGATTTTAGATTGCTTTACTTTTAGGGGTTTATTCGTTTTTGTACAAGGTCTGACTCAATCTAAAAGAAAGTTTGAAAGTAAAAGGTACTTTACTGGATTTTATACCAGTAAGTCTAAACATAGATATATATTTAGTATATTTAGGTAAGTATTTCAATCATGATAACCTCAAAAAATTTACCATATCCTTATTGCACTTTCTCTTGAACAAAACTTTCTCCATTATATATTTCTGTAAAACTTTCTCTGCTTATGAAATAAAATGGTAATTAAAGAGCTCAACTCATCATAGTTCTATTATAGGGCGATGCTACATGCAAAACTATTTTGTAGTGGTGAACCCAGTAGTTTTGCTAAACTGAAGGAAACTAACGTCTACAGTAAAGCTAATGATCTCAAAATCCAATACTTTAACAACTTGAGTCCTACTTGTCTAAAACTAATCTACTTTCCTGACGTTTGCAATTGAGAAGCAATTTTAAATTTATCTTAGATTTAAATTCTGTCTATTGCAGCTTTTGCATTGGTCTCATTGATTCAAAGCTCATACAAATGCAACTGCCAGTCGCTTTGAAACCTGTCACATCAAAAGATTAACTCAGTCTGTCTTTCATTTGTAAACGTTATGATTATCCTTATATTGCTTGTCTAGTCCGGTTAACAGTTTCCAGAACAAAAGGAACATTGTTCATTTCTCGAATCCCGAACGTCAATTCAGTTTCCAATTCACCAAATAATATGATGAAACTAGTGTAATAATATAATATATATCGTAATGTAATACCCTGTTCCCAGAAACAAAAACTTACAGTCAGAAACATCAGATTAGCATCTATCTGCTGTAATGCTCACAAGTAAAATGTACTTATAGTTGCTGGGCTGACAGGCTTTCTCAGAGACGAAAATTGGGAAGAAGTAGAACAAGAGAGTAAAATGAGAAATTGGTACAATATTGAGACGTAAATGTATGAAACAGACTAACAACGAAATAATAAACTCGGTTAAGTAAAAGACACATGGCCACATGTGTTTTCTTTTACTGAAAGAAATGTGATTTCATTCTCCCGGAAGTAAAAGATGTTACACTTCTTGGTGTGCTATAATGGTTTGTTTCTAGTTTGCTATTTATTTATATATTATTATTATTAGTAGATCTTGTGTCTGATACTGGTAACCTATCTATTTATTTTTTGGTTCGTCGGACTTCTTCTTCTAGCGAAATCAATTTATTTATGTGTATAGTGAGCAAGTTGTACTGAAGTAGGGCAACAGATTTATGAAATTCCAGATTCCAGTATTGACTTCTTTAATACGTGTATAACAACTCTGAAAACACCGACTTTGTCATCGTTATATTCATTAAATGTTTTCATTTCTTACTTTAGTGATATACAAAACAAAACTTATTGCATCATGCATCATGTCATTCCACACAGCTGTAAAACACCCGTTGTGTTAGTTAGGTCAAAAATATGTACCTTCTGTTGCATAGTCACATTTCTCGCTAAACTGTGTTATAAAAGAAAGTAAACTTTTTACTTTTTTATATAAAAGCATTTGCAAATGTGGTGAAATCATTCTCATCCCCTGACCTACTTCAAGTTCCTTTACTTTAGACATAATTATTAACAAGGGAATGTTCGTAAACAAAATGACTTAAAATCCTACAAAATGGCATATTTGGCAAGACTTACCGGTGGTGGTACACATGAATCTTCTTGGGCACTTTGTGTTCTTCGAAGAAACCTCGCAATTTTAGATTCTTTTGTCGGTTTCTTCTCATCTAAATATACAAGGGGTTTTTTAGGTGTTATGCAGAAAAGAATAAGTAAATCGTAAGTAAGCCTAATGTACATAAACAATTCATCTGAAATGCTATCACCTCCGTCAATTACTGTGTAAACATTAACTACATATACTCTAATCCATCAGTGTTACGCATCTCTTCCTCTAAATATTTTATGATGTAAGTAAGAAATTACTAAAGAAAGGAAAGAATAGGACACAAATTAAATATTAACACAAGCAATACAACTTACCTCCACCAGATACAGAGTCTCCGTGAATTCTTTCCCCGGAACCACCGAATTTTAAAATTTTCTTAGAAGTTGATGGAAAGAGGTGATGATGATGAGAGCTGCTTGAACTAGAGGTACATTTTTCATCCGAATTTTCACTCAATACTTCCGAACTTTTGCTAGATCGTAGAGTTGTTGCCTGTGCGTCATTCATACATGTTTTATAGCATTTTGTACATGATTCATTTACCAAGTTCGTTTCGCCGAACCTCTTAAAATTTAAAAATTGAATGGTAAAACAATTACTATGATTGGATACCTTATCGAACTTTGAACTGAGGTCATCAACTGTCTTAGCTTGGCCGAAGTCAAAACTAAATGTTGTGGTTGACGCTCGTGGTGTGTTACTTGCCCAGCTTGGGCTTGAGTCACTCCCACTGCTTCGAGCTAGCTCCAAATTTTCGTTTCTCATCGCTAAGGAATTTCAAAATTTATTAAAATTTTATCATTCGTTTAATATCTAGAGTTACAGATGATGTAATTTGATTTAATCTAATGTAAATCCAGAGAAACCCCAGAAAAGGTTTATGAACTTTTGGTAATGATATGAATCTTGAAAGTCTAAAGCTGAAATTAAGGTGAAATTACACTATCGTGCATAATGCAGAATGCAGAATGCAGAAAGCTGCATGAAGAATTCTGCATTTCTGCAG
>JAQGAA010001451.1:0-15617 GCA_034696425.1 Isotoma viridis | reverse complement strand
ATTTTGGCTCGTGGTAGACCTTAAATGTCTACTAGATTTTAAATGTAGTAGAGTTCAAGCTTTTTACAGGGACACATTATTTTGCAGTAGTAAATATACGAATTTATAGAGTACAACTTGCTTTAAAATTTTTATTTAATTAGCATTAAATGTATTTATTTAAATACCATACCTTAAATACCAATGTATATAATTATAATGTTTTCGAACAGATTAAAAGAGCTTCGGCAGAAATTGTAAATATTTATATCGTAGGTAATTCGAATTTTATTTGTAAAATGCAATAACAAAAACTAGGTAATCGTTATTATTTAAAAAAATATATAAATATGTATCAAAATGTTTGTTTGAACATTAAAACAATTTATTTCAAGAAGATTCTAAAGAATTGGCTAAGCCTAGAGTAGAGAAGTTCTCGAAAGATTATATAATAAAAACTTACTCAAACTTTCCATAATTCTAAAAGCTTTTACTGTACATTAAGATTACAAGAATAGTTTACTTAAGCGCCTATGTTTTGTGCAAATAACAGATATACACTTTGATGTGTAGTAAGTAGACCCAGTCTTATTACTTCTTATATTGCTTTTGCTGTTTTCACTACTTGCATGGCACAAAGTAATACATACAAAAGGAATGTTTTCCTTTGCCTTCATTTCTTCAAGAAGTTTCATGACATTTGTTCTCGACTAGTGTTGTGGAAAATGGGTGTTATCTTAGATTCTGGACCCAAAGAAAAGACATTGCCTTATGAGAACTTAAGATGATGATGGTGGAGATGATAATAATACACTTTCTTATAATGGCAATGGGTGGGTAAACCAGTGGCAACTGGGGATGACAGAATCAGGCTAAAGTGTAAAGGTCTTCGAAGTTCGAGTTCGAGAACATAGTTTTTCTTTCTTATCTACTAAAGGTCCGCTTATATCTACTGTTCATATGAGAACTCGACAGTTGTTCATTATCTCATCTCATCTTGCCAACTCACTTTCCAAAGAGTTCCGCAGATTGTATCCAGCTGAACTAGACACTTGAAAAAAGATAGTCTGTCAATGTGGGGAAACGAGGGCTTTGTGGATTTAGAAAGCTTTGAGATTTGAAATCGTTCATGTGGCTCATTGATGATGGATTTATGTCCTTTGAAAAGATATTGAATATAAGAGATAGTCTACTTTACGGAAGGAAGTAACTCACAGGGGTTTATGGGTTACAATATGTGTATATAGTTTATGAGTACAATATTCAAGCTTCAAAGCAAGGAGGGCTGATTTTAACAGCTAGTGCTATAAATATAAAACTAAACTTAGTAGAGCTGAATGTTTCTAAATCTTATAATAAATTATACGAAAATCATTTCAAAAAGCTTAGGGTTCATTGAAGCGTACATGATAGTAGATGGCTACAAGAGTTATTAGTTATTCAACACAAGTGATAACTAATAGCGTTTGTAAAGTGAAATTGAAGTGTGAGCTTATTGGGTTCGGATTTTTTCATAAAACTTTCAAATTATTTTAATAATTTAAATAACTTTTAAAAATTGCTTTAAGAATTAGACACTGAGTGTTAAGTTCAAATAAACTCTTTAATTTAACGCTTGTTTCTATCAATTGGATCAGTTTTAGTAGATCAACTTTTAGCTCTCTCTCTCTACTTTGACTGCATCAGTCACCCTTGCCTGACATCCCTATAACCCATAAGCTTGAATTTGTCGTTGTCCCATAAAAATGATTTCTTTAATTCCTAACTCGTATCTTATGTAAATTATTCATTTTTACAAAACATCCTTATACCGCAAATAAGTCCCAACTATATTATGTACATAAAATAAAATACACAACAGAAGATTATAAATGAGCTTGATTCGACTGTTTTGCTTTTAACTTACAATACCGTCCTATCCCATAGTTGTACTACTTTCACTTATTTCATGTCAAAAAGTTTGTTGGCCCGAGTGCAAATTCATAAATTCTCAAGTTATGGAGTCAAACAGGATGTGCTTTTCTCTAGTGGGATGAAAGTAAAGTCTGGTCGATGGTGATGGCTCTACGAGTATATGGTATAGTGACTAGTAGCTAAAGAAGTTTAAGAAGGGTACTTAGCAAGTAGTAAACGCAAACCTTGGAAGCTGTTTCTGCTGTTAAATAACAGCCCAAAATGATGTAATAGATGAAATGATTTCTGACTCCTTGGAACATTGTCGAGAGTCCTTCCAACTAAACTTTATCTTTTGCACTTTCTTCCCTTCTTATCTCTTTTACAAAATAAAATTTATGCCATCCACATCCATACTCTTTGGCATTCTAGGCCAATGCATTTACCAAAAAGGACCACAAGAAACCAGTGGCAAAGTAATGCTCTCTTATTCTCTTTCATCTTTAGTATGAACAATTCATTTAAGACAAAACTTCCCTATTTCATAGAGGAATTTTGTTATGAGTGTGTATCTTTCGAGTAAGTGTTTATCTTGGGCTTTGACCACAAGAATTGGCTCACTTGCAGGGTTACTAATACTACAAGCTTGAATTCCTCCGATTATTATTATTATTACCCGGTGAGTAGCGTTAATGATTACTTTCGTAAGTTCAGTACGTAGGGCTGTACAGTAGTCAATATAATAAATGTTAGAAATGTATGCTTAACAGCTAGTAGTACCGGAAGTCTTTGTGAATACTAATTTTATCAATAATAATTTAAAGAAAAAGTGCATTTAATTTTCTCTAGAATGCGTACTGTGGCATACTCAGTATATTTCAAACAGTTGTATTAGGATGTGAGACGAGAGATAACACTTTAGTGAAATAATATTTAATCATCTATAATTTATCATGCTTATCTGATCAGACTGATCTGCCAATTGAACAATGTAATCAGAACTAGTTACACTTCTTCAGATGATGAAGCCAAAAGTCTAACAATGAATGGAGTGTGGTACAATCAAAGTTGAAAAGGATCGTAGTTCGACATTGATATTCATGTAATATAGCTAGTGTTATAACTTTTGATATTTTGCTACTGCAATTATATATAAACTGAATATATCTCATTAAAATATATGGAGTGCTGCCAATTCGGATTATGAATAATAAAAGCTCAAGGAAAAGTAAATTAAGTTGATAAAAAACCAAATTATGTATTTGGGTTTTTTTAAAGTCAAGAGAGAGCTAGAAGCTTCAAAACTTTCTCTTCTTTGAGACTTCTTCTTTCATCTTCGCTGCAAAAATATGAATTGTTCAAAAACTTACAATATAATACACTTTGTACTTGATTGAAAATGATATTGGCTTTTGATGTAATGTCAACTTCGTGTGATACTTCCAAACTAAACCCGTTTCTCATGGTTATGACTCCAATGCATATTTCTTCCAGATTATAATAAAATTACTACATCAATATAGATACTTGCAAAATAATTAACTAAGAAAAGGAATGATGTATGAGATTTTTTGCACATGCCAATTTAGAATTCAAGTTTTTTTATATTTGAAGTTGTTTGGATGCGTTACATATCTATATGTTATTTATTAAAGAATTATTTCATTTGAAATATCAGCTTTTGGGCAAGAATTCATGAAAACAATAGTTGTGACATTGAATTGATGTGGAATTTTGGAAATTCTTCGGAGCTGCAATAAAATATGTATTTGTGATGCATTTCCTTCAATAGTAAGATTCTGTGCTCAATAGAGATTTCAGGAACACATAAATTGTAAGCATTAATTAAAAGCTTCTTCGTTCTTTAAGTATGTTTATTTTTACTTACTTTGGAAGCTTAATCCATTCCACCAGACATAATTTGTTGGAGTACCTAACTAACTGGAAACCCGCTATTTGAGCAAACTAAAGTTTCCACAAGTGCCCATTACACCATTTTCAACCAGATAAAAATGCTGGACCAAGCTTGCAACTATGAAGCAAATTGATCTTGTATGTAAATATGTATGATTGATATGACATTTGATCAACAAAATCAGATTTGATTATTTTTACATTAATAAAAGGATTTCTTATTGAATCAAAATTTCAAAACTAATATAAAGATAAACAATTATAAAATACTTAAGTAATACTAAAAAATAAACTACATTACGATGTACATCCTCGGACTTCGATACATAAGTATACGATAACATGACACTACTGATTGTGAGTTACTGATATATGATATTTTAATATAATTCTATAAGCATAAGAATTTTAGAATCAGAATCGACATTGATTAAAGCATGAGTTTTTATTACTAATTAATTACATTATAAGTTGTTACATTACTATTATGAAAGTGATTAGCAGAGTTCCAAAAACAATAAATATGTTACCTTTCCTTTGACCTGCGGCGTGGTTTTTAATATTTCCCGTATTAAAATCATAGTTTTGACTGTTATTATTTTGTCCTGCGACGTCTGAAAGGGCAAAAACTCCTGACATGTCCAGATCATCACCTTTATATCCTGGAGGTGCTGGAGGCCTATGTGGAATCACCCTTATTCTTTCACAAGGTTTCCCATTTTCACATCTACATGTACCGCCGTTACAATTTGCGTTCTTAACACATTTTTCGCTTGGGTTATCAGTGCTACATTCACCACCATGAACAATATAACAATCCTTCTCCTCTGTTTGCCACGTGAACTTTGGTTTTGGTGCAGCAATGCCATCAATACTAGCACCTTCACGACAGATACACGTGTGATCAACGCATTCGAAACTCGTTACGTGTGGTTCTTCGCCATAATCGTCACATACACGATCGTCGTCACACCACTCTCCATACTTTGCTTTTGCTGCTGATGCATCTCCAGTTTCTCCAGCCCCAGCACCTTCTGGTACTGCTGCTGCGGCATCTGCGTTTTCAGCTGGCTTTACTTCCTCGTCTGCATTTGAGAGTAAAGCATGGAAGCTAACCAAGGGGATTAGTGTCCACAATATGATTCGAAGTGGCTTCATCCTTATTTCAGTTTTGAGTGAAATAAGTAATAAATGTGTTTGTTGCTCGTTTTCCTACTTGGATGGATGTTCATTTTTGTACATCCGAACCTTGTATAGGTATTTTATTAGTATCCATAGAATTGCCTTATATTTAATGAATTTTATGATTTTGAAGAGTATTTTGAAAATACATTTATATTTGGCGAGGAAAGCAATAGGAAAAACCAACACACTGAATTATGCTGACATGTCATGAATTTTACTTCAAAGATTCAATTGATTCTCAGGCTTATAATATGTCGGACAAACTTTGCAGTCAGAAATGCAACTATTACATTTAATTTCTCATTTAGTCAACAAAGATGTATGCATAGAAAACATGACCCAATGCAAATTTTTATTTACTAACAAAGATAGTGAAAGGACGAAGCATGTATTATAAATAGATGCTGATTTGGTTCATATCATAATCATAATTCACCCGGACATTGAACTATTGAATATGTTACAATGATTTTTTTAATTTGAGATTTTTTTAGCTATAAAAAGTATAATCTGACAAAAGAGTGATGTCAGTTAAAGTTTGACTACTTATTTTTTAATACATTGTGCATTCCTATAATTCGGTAACATTTTTGAAGTATGAGAATTTATGAAACTGCTTTTGAAAATTCTGGAAAGTATACATCTCAGATCAGGTAAATTTTCAAGCAATGTATTAGCTGTCATTTATTTCAGGGTTACACAATTCAAAAATATTCACAAAAACGTTAGCCTTAAAAATATTTCAGGCCAGAGTTACACAGTACTTATATATTTTTAAGGCAAACATCATCACCTTTTAATTCTCAAATTTATTGCTTCTGAACTTATCCATGCAACCTAACTAAAGGATTATAATTTATTAAATAGTAATTTTAATTTCAAATTCATCCGAGCTCTAAAATTTTTTTATATAAACACGCACAGCATTTAAATACTACTAACACAAATATTTTCAAAGGACTAATAAAAAGCTTAAAGTTAATCTTTGGCGTATTACATCGTTAAAATAAAAACTTTATACGTAACAATTAACGCCAGCAGTCTCAGTCTGGTCATACAAATTCTTAAAACAAATATTGTACACAACATCACGACCTTTCGATGACAACTCCGCCCGGCTTAAACTTATTACTTGTCTCACTGGAAAGGTAAGTTTCGACAGTATCCCAATCATGAATAGTAGAATAGTGTAAAGAGTTAATCACAGATTTTGATTATCAGATTCTTGATCAAATTATTCTTCAATAGGGAAGAGTACATCCTTTTGATCATGATCATATGAGATGTTAAAATATTTGAGATTCTTGATTAAATCCCCATATTTTAATTTATTTGAACATTGCGAAGCTGTTGATACTCTGAAATTATTTTAAATACAAAATCTCAATATAATATGCTGTTGTATGAATGCAATTAAAACTTGAATAAAGTATTGGCATTACTATATTTCTGATTGATTAGCCAATATCCAATATCATTAAGTCTAATCGTAGACAAACAAATCAATTTCTGTATCAAAATCTTACCTAGCTGAGCTTTTGCTTGTAATGTTTCATACTGTGTGACAAAGTACTTGATTAAAACTCCAAAAAGGGCGATTAATATCACACTACTGTACACAACGACTGCAGCAACTCTGGATTTATCTTTTCTTCTCCAGTTACCATCTTCCCAACTGGTTTCATTTGTATTTTCAGCACTGATAAATTTAAATTTAAATGTAGCCTTAATAAACACTTCAAATGTTTCAATTCTATTATTCTTTAAACCAAAAACCAAAATATACCGATTGCACAAATCACAAAAAAATCTAATAAAAATTTTAAAACTGAATTGAGATTAAATTAAAATTTTAAGTCAAATCAGAAAGATTTTTTACAGCCGTTAATTAAACTATCGTCTCTCCAAGTGTCGTTTTTATTATAGGACAAATTACAATTTTAAAGGCTATCAATCGAGATAAGAAAAACCCTTCCGACTATTTGGACGAATAATGCTTTCTATGCTTTTTTGATAAAAATAAGCTTATAATTTGAAAACAAAATGCATTATTCATTTTAAATACACAAAGAAAATACATTTTAATATATCTATTTTAAATGCGTATTAAAACTGTTAAACTTTATTATCTTACCTGTTTAATAATTCACTACTATTACTACTCCCAGATAAGTATGCGGCTGCCTCTTCTGTATCAATAGTCTCATGATCATTTACCTGAGCTGACACTCCATCCAAATAGCTTGTTAGCAACAATATCACTACCACAAATTGTGAAACGAGTCTGACTATCTCTCCAAATTTTTTTCCATATTTATGAAAAAGGTGTACATTTTGAGAACTCATTTTACGGAGAAATTAAGATTTATGAACTATATAAAATATACTGTTATTGAAATTTATTTGGAAGAGGTTTCATAAAATAAATTCTGGCACATTTGTAGTTCTTATTTCTCTTTTTACGACACCATTTAATTTTTAAGAAATATGAACCTGTTCTAGGCCAGTCAGTGGTTACAATATCGTCAACAGACACATTAATTTTAATTCTTAATTAATAAATTGACTGGGCATTTTACAACTTTATTAATATGTATCACAAGTACACATCTAATAAAATTAAAAACATTTTGTTACATAAATGCTGCAAGACGAGCTTACAAAAACGACCTTAGCCATTCCAGTTAGTCCCAATAACTAAAATGTACTGACCACAATTTAACAAACTGTGGCTTTTCAATAAAAGCCAGTATAGGACAAATAATATCTCGACTTGATTCCTCTTATGTATCAGCAAATGACACTCATCAAACTAATTCTCCTCGCACTCTTTTATACTTTTATATCTGACTTAATAAAACCTAATTCACAGTTCGGTAAAACCAGATATACACAATAATGCACCACCATCACCAGTTGCTAAAAACACTTAAAAAACTAGAACGAAGAGCCAGGATAGGTTAAATAGTTTCTTTCTGTCAATTCGCTTTTTATCTGACGACCTTCCACCAAAATTTATTTAGTTTTATGAATTCCCATATCATACATCATGATATGAATTTATAATATTTCAAAATTACATCATTCACGGAGATAAGCCAATTTTTTATATTATACCCACGAACTGGGCTAATTGAACCGATAACAGTTATCTACGTAAATGTGACTTAAATGTTGTATCAGACCATGGCTTTATGGATTTAAAAAAATTTTGTATACCTAATATTTCTTTTATCATTCTGAACTTAATTTAATATTATCAATGTGACTTTTTGACTTCAATGCACTCTTGTTTGATAGATAACTTCATAAATCCTTTGGTGGAAGGTGTCTTTTGTAGCATATAAGTACACTATGAATATGATAAAATGTTTGAAACCTGCTGCTGTGTTGTATTCCAGACTTATTTACTTATGTTAATATTTGTTCCTTATACATACATAAATTACACAAATTGAGTTAGCTATAGTATTTAATTAATCGGTATACATATATATGCACACCTACCATACCTAGTTAACCTCACAGGGTTTTAGCATTAGTTAGTGTGTACGAGACTATAATATATCTCTTTAGTTTATTCTCCCTTTTGAAAACAAGATAATGACCATTATTGTTTATGGAATCGTAAAATTAAACATACAGAGTTATTCAATTCATTTAAACAACCTTCCGTTCTTATTATACCTTTATTAACGCTTGTATAATATTTTAATGAAGGTTTATTTTAACACGACACAAGGACAAAACTCACTTTATTGTTGTATTATTACACTTTCATGATAACACATAGTAGCACACATTAATATACTTGTACTGTGCTTTTTTGGCCTGTAATATAATTCATTAATGAATAATAATGAAGAATGCTTTCATAAACGCATAGTAATGTGTGCTCTTAAATCAATCATTATTCTATAACTCCCTACATTAAATTACTGTAATGTATAGAGGTAATAGACTTAATTACTTAATTAGGTTAAACTCAGTTACAGTAACTGGTTATGGTGTGCTGTCTAATCAAGATCAAAATATATGCACTGGAATTAAAAACCCTTTATTTTAAAAAATATAGAAAATAAAGGAAAGAGATAACTACTTTTATAATAATTTGTTATACTATGCATGATATCTTGACGTCTTGAAAGTTTTATTAAGATCAATAATAGGCAAAGGGATATACACACTTTAAATACATTTACATACGGAATAAAGTTAAATTCCCTAGATAGAAGCATGAATAACCGGATAAAATGGCATGGCATTGCATGACGATGATGAGAGAGACAATTGGGTTTATACTGCCTGGACAATGCAATAAATTGAATGGTAGCACCTTTAATTTATATCTTGGAATAATTTAATGACATGCAAAATTTAATGTGATGTCTATTATCCTTGAAGGTCTTGAGAGGTTTTTTATAGCCTTGCAAAAAATTGCACGCTGCCTTTTTCACACCACCATCACCATATTTCATATAAAGGATTGAAAACTGGATGAAATATAACTTGCTGTGTATTCTAAGAATGTGAAAATTCAATGCAAACAGCCAGTATAAGTAATCTTGAATATGATCATTACCTATATATTATATTATATTATGACTCTTGCTTTCATGCCTAGTTTTTTATTACATAATTTTGACAATGTTACGCTTATATTAGGTACATGTCTCATCCAGCTCGAATGTTCTTAAAGGAATGGAAAAAATGACAAAAGAAAAGCTCATCTCTTCTATCTTAGATCTCTACGTAGAGGCCATAAGGATTACATTTTATTTGTCTGAGGCATGATAAGCAAGATACAAGAAGATGACTTTGATGATGACTGATGACAATGATAAAATGGTAATGATATATGAACATAATTATGAGAATAAATAAACGAGATTGTGTACGCTTAAAGAATATTTGGTGATAATGATGCTGCTTTGAAAGCTTTAAAGCTACATAGCTATCGGTTATAAGACAGACAGAGGAGGTAGCTGTTCCATAAGGTTTCTGATGATGATGAATACTAACAAATGCTATAATGAGATTAACACTTGCAAAGCAGTTCTTAGTCGTGTTTCATATTTACCATGGATGTATTTAGCTGATGATGCTTTGAGATGAATGACATGCTTTGGATAAGATACAAAAGGTTTTACGGGTTGTATTCTCTTGGGACAAAAGTGTAAGCCCGTTTTCTAAAAAAAAGCATCCGATAACCTGGAAACCTAATTCTGACAAAATGTATGTGGGTGTGGTATGGAATTAGTTAACCAGATTTCATTTCATTTCATTTTGCTTGTTAAGTAAAAAAATTCTAAACTGCTAAAAAAATTCAATAAAAATGTTTTCACAAGTTTGATAAGCGTATATAAAACTACCCAGTAGTCTATCCTATGTATTTATTATGATGATGATTTTATGGTTCCTTGTATTTTTAGGCTGATGCTACACAAAAAGACACATTTATTTATGATGACAATGCAGGTCATTATTTACATAAACTCATTCTTAGGCATTGAGGTAACGGGGAAGCCTTTAGTCGACAGTCATGAAGAATATTATTTACTATTGTAGGATGAGACTGGTTATTGCTGATAAGCTTTTGTCATTAAAATAATATGAATGCTTCTTTTGTTGAGTTGGATTAATAGATTTCTGGATTGGTACGCTGGATTTGAATGAATTGAATTAAGGAAAGTCGGAATTTATTCCTAAATTGTCTTATTAAAATATTTTATCGAACTGCGTACCCGAAGCTAATTAACATTATTGTACTATCTATTCTTTTAGTAATAATATTTTATAACCATAAATTGCTTATTTATCTAATTTTCAGTATGCATGAAACAATTAAGATGCAAAAAATTTACAATAGGTATTTAATTTTATGACAAATATTTATAAGAATTAGAAGCCTAACGAGTGTATGAGACAATTTTAAAATGCTGATCGAACTTAAACAAAGAATTTTACGTACTTTTTTAACTAATTAGGTCTGCCAACTTTTCAACTGGACAGTTTTCAAATTGGTGAATTTTTTTAAGCATTCTTGATAAACATTCATAAACCATATTAGCATTACCAAAACATGCATATTATGATAATCTTAGATTAAATACCCACATTAATCTAATATATGGTTATTCGAATCTAAGATACTCGTCCAAGGATGCTTCGAAATGATGCTTAAAAGAAAAAAAATTTGTGGTCTAATCTAAAGGTGCTGGTGGACGGCTGGACGAAAGGTTGCATATTTTGGCATAAAATCGTTGACCCAGTAGGGATTGCAACATTGCAAATACAAGTTGGTAATTAGTAAATAATAATTCAACAATGTACTAGGTAGGACCTAATTAAAATACATCTATCGTAATTATGCAATTAAAACCTCCTCCCTATGAATAGCTGACTACTACTACCTAATAAACCTTAAGAATAAGGCATTTTTTACAGATATATTTTAATTTGTTGCTCTTTCTAATTTTCATGTTTTGTTAAAGCTACTACACATCAGTAAAATAATAATGGAAGACGCACTTATGAACTTATATACAGTTTAATTAGAATGTCTTTCATTAACTTTTTATATTTTTTTGACTTAAGTGACACAGCTTTACATTTTACTGATGATTTTCGTGAGTTATAATTAGTATTTTACACAGTTCATGTACATATGTAACATAAATATAGTTATTACCACGACCTCATTTTTATAGACCTTCTACGAAGTCAAGGTCGAGGAGGGTTTATAAAGTTGACAAAATTATCAATCATGGCAAATAAATGGAGTCATTCAAATGAGATTACATGAGCCGGTAATAAACTGATTTAACTCATTAAAGTTCAGGATGATATTAGCCAGTTGTATGAGAAATCCAGAGAAATTGCAAAAAAACTCTTGTGAAGTAAAGGCAAGTTCTTATATTAATCTGAATTATGATGGTTTAATACGTAATGACAAACAAATGATACACATATCATAGTCATTCATCGATTACAGGATTCAGTTTTAATTGTGCATATATTAGCATAGCTCAGTGTTTCCAATTAATTCATGAAAAGGCAGAAGAAATATTCTTTTGCTTAAATTAAAATTCCTAACAACCATCAGGATCATCGTCTTCTTCTTCATCTAAGTCAGGAACGATATCCAAAGGTTTTTCTTGTGGAGACTGGTTAACAGCTTGGTCATCGTTTCTAGAAAGAATGTCAAGGTGAGTACACACCATTTTGTTTTAGTAGTCTTTCTTCGAAGAAAGAACTAAAGTAGTTTTGGCCCTGGTGGGAGAAAGATATAAAAATATGAGAGGCATAAGGCCGACTCGAAGTGTACTCACATTGGAGGAGGTTCTTTAACAGTTTCCTTATCGCCGCTAATATCCGAGCTATTCACACCGCTAAAGTGACGTTGGTGTTGCTTTACAGGAGATTCATCAAGTTTACTTTTCCCCGATTCTTCTGCAAGTTCTTCAGACGATTCATCCGACTCTGATGATTTCCATGAACCTTTAGATTTGAGTGGACGGGTTTTGTGCCTTGACCTTCTACCTTTTTGTTTTGGATGAATTGCAAAGAATTCTTTTGTATGCTTTACTTTATATTTGCGACTACTACGGCCAGCATGGTTCCGACGATTGTATTTGTAACTTTTAAGGTATTGTTTTGCATGAGGACTCTTAACTTTAAGGTACAATTTACCACTCCAAGGTTGCCATAAGTATTTCTTGCCATGGTAAGCTATCTTAACCGGCTTCAGTTCTGCGGGTGAGGGAATATGATTTGATCGTTCTTGTCGGGTGACTGCGTCCCCAACTACATCACCCAGGTCTGCAACAGGAGCCTTTGCGGTTCCTGAAGTTATCGGCAAACTTCTACGTCTTACTCTTACAGCACGTAAGTCAGAAAATGAGAATGTGTGTTCATCATCTAGGGCTCCTACAAGACAAAGTACAAGAGTAGACCTAATCAGACATTTCATTCTTAACAATTTTGAAGTAAAAAAAAACAGTTAACTTTTGAAGGACTCACCCCAAACGATCATACACAGGCTTTCTAAAAGGAAAAATATGAACGGTGTCCGCATATTGAGTTAATTGAATTGACTCGGTCAAGTCAATTGGGATACTATTAAAACGATATGATAAACTTGCATATCTAAATTACGTCCTAAATTCAACAGTTTATTCAATTTAATTAGACAAATAAAATTATAATAGGCAAGTCAGCTTTACTACTTTATTAAACCAATCAATTCCATTCCAAGAAAATAGTCAAAACCAAAACAATATACTATCATTTAAAACAAATGAGAAAATGATACATAGTCAAATTAATATTATAAGTTCTGCGATCGAATATCGAATACTTCCTTGAAGCCCTAGCTTACAACGGACAACGCGTAATATTAATATTTCTATTGGTAAAGTATCGAATCAACAATTAATCAAGCAACATAAACTATACTATATTATTCGGTAGCGTTACGCAATTCAAACGAATCGACGCCTATGATGAATACTTACTCAAAATCCATAGAACATGTAATCATAGTGTATACAATAATATTCATTATTATCTAACAAGCTTAATGGTATTTACAATAAAAACCATTACATTTAAAAACGCCAGATGAACACAAAATTAATTATTATTCATCCGTTTTGTCAGATGATACTGATTCTTAAACATACTATGACCAACTAATTAGCAACGAACTATTAAATTAAAATACTAAAACAATCAATGAATAAATCCAGGAATCCACAGCCCGACTGATTAATTTAATTGTTTGTAAATTGGACGGACCAAATTTGAAAAAAAGCAGCTCGTTAAGGCAGTGACGTTTTATAGCAATTCATATTCATTGTTGAGAAGAACTGAAAAGAAAATACATGTCGTTTTCATTTTATATGATTTACACGCGGGATGAGGACAACATGTATACTACCACTACCATATAATTTAAATGTTAAAAAACGAACTCACCGCTTTCAACAGTGTTAGGAGAACCTGACCTATTCCGAGCAAAGATTCTTCTTTCCCTTAAATTAGCGTACCACCCTAAAAAATCGACAATTAACAACGTAAAATTAAGCTTGCACCAATAATAACTTTAAAGGCTGGGCATCTCAATAAACCGGTGATGTTCAACATTTTACTCACCTCTGACATTACTCCTGGCAAGAGCTAACTGGGTTCCGAATCCAGTCCAATGAGGATTGCTTGTAACCTTCTGATAAACGATTCCGCAAACGACAATTGTTACAAACGCAATAACAAGAAAGGCCACTTTACCTCCCGTTGACCGTGTACGTTCATTGTTTAACTTGCTTGTTCGTGCGGTACTTGTGACTGCATCATTCGCGTTAGTTGTAGTTCTGAAAAACAGATTTTTTTAGTGAGATAAGCAAACACATTCAAATAAATAATTTTAAAACGTGTTTAAAATATTAAACAATACATACTGATGGACAATGGCGCTTCGAATAGTTGTTGAGGGATTGTCGATGCACCTTAAATCCAAAGCGGTTGCATTCATAACGTCTTCATTTGATTCAAACTTTACCCTTTCCTCGTAGTTTAGATCTGGAATGCTGATAAAGACAGTACAGATGCAGATTTTTGAGCTTATGTTGAAGAAAGTACAGTTCCAACCCAAATCTAAATCCATTTTAAAGGTTTTTTTGAATTCTTCCTTCAAAAACGCTTTCTTCTCAAAGATGGTTTTCAAACTCTCTAATATTATTGCTTGAAGGTTAATTGGTGGATTAACTGTTGAATCAGTTGCTTCAGGAATTGTTGGAATGGATGCAATTGCGGATGTCACATTAGCCCCTTTTTGAGTCTCAGCAATGGCACTATCAACGCCACCGGTAGTATTCTCTATCTGTGATACTGCATTATTGGAAACCACAGGAAGAGTTGTTATCTCTGATTCCTTTATGTCTTTCAGGTTATTCGTAGTCGTCTCTCTAGATGAGAAATGAATGTTATTAACAGATTAACTTGCTATTGCTAAGTGTTAAGCTAATGCAAAACACTTCAAAATTTAGTGCAGATACTCAAATATTCTTACGGTGACGGTTGAGTTCGATTTTCTGCGGTTCGTTCAGTAACACCCTTTTGGTCCAGAGTCTTGTTAAGACTAAGAGCAGTCGAGGCAAGAGAAGGCGTGGTATTACTCAAGGTGGTTGGTACCTGTGTTGTGGAGTTCATTTCTGGTTTCGTAGTGTTTGCAGGAACCTTCATTTGAGTTTGTTCCTGTGTTGTCGTTTCTGAAGCGAAGGTCTTAGGGCATCCAAAAGCTGCAAGTAGCACAAGCATCACCAGAACTATATGGGACGGACGAAACATCTTCCTATGAAACATCCGAAACTTTTCGATTGAGAAATGATGTTCTAAGAATTCTTGAAATAGTCGACCCAAGTTTCCCCTACGTCCAACAAAATCATGCAACTCATTATGAAAATAAACCATTTCAACGGGTGTACCCAGTATCGTAAGATGCGAGTAGTATTTAACCACATTTTGACATTTTTTGAAATTTTGACATTTTTTTGTAATTTTGACATTTTTTTGTAATTTTGACATTTTTTTGTAATTTTGACATTTTTTTGTAATTTTGACATTTTTTTGTAATTTTGACATTTTTT
>JAQGAA010001450.1:0-15618 GCA_034696425.1 Isotoma viridis | reverse complement strand
GAATTCACAATTTGACAGGTCATAGGTCATAGGTGAGATTCCATGAATATTTTAATTATTTAATTGATTGATTTGCAGTGCAAAGGTTTATTAGTTTTTTGTTAATTATTTGGTATTTGTAATTTTGAATTTAATTTGTAGTTTTTGCGTTTTTTGCTTTTCTTTAGATTAACAATCAACAATTAAAGATGGAAGAGTTAACGTCGTTAGAATCACATGTTTCGGGTACAACGTTACTAGAGTCAACTATACAATCGTCCCTTTCGAATGCAGAAGTTGAAACACAGGAGATAATAGGAACCGCAAGTCTTCTTGAGGATACAGGAGGCTTAATTGTTGATTCGGGTATTGTCCCGTTTCTTGAAGCTGCGGATGGTGGACATGTTATATTAAAAGGAATTTTAGATCAGAATGGAGCCTTAGTTTTAGATTCGTCACAATTTGCTGCTTTAATGAGTAGTGTAAACTTGGACATGACAGCATTTAAAGAAAGTACACCTACAACAATTGTCAATACTAGCAGCCAGCCTGTTTCACAACTTCAAAGAAATACCCCTTTAGTATGTTATTTAATTGTATTTTATATTATTCTTCAGGATTTGTTGAATCACTTTTTCAATTTACAATTTTTTGGTGCAGGCAATGAAAACCCTTCCGCTTACGTCTTCGCATCAAAATCAAAGGATAAATACAGGAATACAAATCGTAACTTCTAATGATTCGCCGAACCATCAAAAGCCAGAATGTATTGTAGGAAGTACGCAAAATGGAAATCCTTTACCATCTTCAACGTCGATATCACTTCCAAATCAGAAGCTGGTTTACAATCCAAAACTAAATCAACAATCTGTCAATCAGAATAGGACCACGACTTCAAACACTTTTAGTAAAGGCAAAAGTGGGGCAGTGAGCTCCAATGTTGTTAGTACAATTTCTGAAACAGTCATTGCCGTTTCTAAAACATCAATATCAAAGGAAGGGAATTTTAGTGGAAATCCGATAGCTACAACTACAACTTCCCTTTATATGAACAGTAACCAAAAATGTAATCAAGAATCAGAAAATCAACAGCCTATTCCTCATCCTAGTACTAGCATAGGTGTAGAACCTCCTATTGGAAAGGGACCACATAGGTGCGAAGTATGTGGCAAGGTATTTTTGAAATGGCCACAGTTTAAGAGGCATAAATTAGAACATTTAGATGAAAAGGCTTTCCGTTGCGCATTATGTTCAATGACATTTAACTTTGAAACGAACTTGACACTTCACACTATGATACACGAGGCTGAAGTTAATGGTTGCTTGGAATGTAAAGTTTGCCCAGCTAAGTTCTCTAGACTAGCTAGTTTAAAGAGTCATGTGAGGATACACGAGAAGGAAGAAAATTTGGTGTGCCCTGAGTGTGGAGATGAATTTTCGACTAAAGCAAGACTAGAGACTCACATAGGTGTGCTATTTTTACGACTTTAATCTAGAAAACTAAAGCTTTGAAATGAGTAAAATCCGTCTTACGTTAAAATTACATTTTAATCTTATTTACAGAGGAACACAAAGTCACAAAGTCACTTCTCTATAGATGTAAATTGTGTCAAAAAAGTTTCACTCAACCAGGTTTATTAAAGGATCATTCCAAAGAACATGCTGCAGTAAGAAGTCAACTTAAAATTTTAAACCCCAAACGGAGAAAACCTGCCAAACCAAAAGCTAGATCTTCTGATCCAAATGAAGAGTTAAGCAAAGCACGCCAGCGACAGGAAAATAAAAAGAAATTGGTTTGCGTTGTGTGCTCAAAACGATTTGAAAAACCCTCACAGCTCTCTAGACACATGCGAATTCATACAGGAGAAAAACCTTTTCAGGTGGGTTTCAAAATAAGCTATAAATTAAAAAGTTTGCCTATTTAATTTAAGACTAATCTATTTTTAAATTTCAGTGTAAAGATTGTGGAAGAAGTTTCAATCAAAAGGGCACTCTAGAAAGTCACATTTTATCCATGCATGAGAAGTTAAAGCCGTATGTCTTAAGCTTTACTAAAACTAGCAAATTCAAATTTTTAATGGATTTTGTACTGAAATTTGTATTTAATTTTTATTGTTTTATTTACAGGTTTGTTTGTCATCTATGTAATTGTCAGTTTAGCCAACGGGGAAACCTTAAAGCACATGTACTGAAAGTACACGTTCCTCCCAAAGAAAATGAAAGAGTATTCAAATGTGAAGATTGCTCGTGTGTTTATAGAAGACTTGCCACTTTAAACAGTCACATCGCAAAATTTCATACTGTAAGGTTTCCAATCTCAAGTTCATTAAATCGCACTAGCTGCATATTTTAAATGAGCAATTTTAATGTTCCTAACTTTGGATTTCGCAGAAGTCATCTCAACAGGCATCAGAAACGGAAAAGCAGACCGCAAATGTACAGTCAACAATCCCAACTGCTGGTATTTCGAAACAAACTTTGGCTTCTCAACCCGTCATTTCATCAACTTCCCATCATTCAACTAATAAACTCTATCCAATTAAGGAAATCACACCCATTAATTCAAATAAGCAAACTGCTCCCGTACACCTTCAGCAATCAAAACTAAATTCGGTAATAGCACATTCATCAAATCACCAAGATAATCCTACCAAAAATCATGATGCAGAAGTGAAGTTAGTACATGAGGCTCAAGGAAAATCTAGAACTTGTGTGGTGAAAGTAAAAAAAATTGGCGAACACAAATGGCACCTGTGTCCTCACAACTGCACAAAAGCCTTCCGCAAACCAAGTGATCTAATCCGTCATATGCGGATACATACTTTAGAAAGGCCTTTCTCGGTAATAATAATTTCCTATTTATAACAAACATGTAAAATTAAAAATTGTTAATTAATATTAGTGGTTAATTATCAAAATAGGAACTTATTAATTTGCTAAATTCTATCTATTGTAAATTTAGTGTGAAGTTTGTCAAAAAGCTTTTGCCGTAAAGTCAACACTCAACACCCACATGAAAATTCACACACCACTTAAAGAGTGGGAATGCAATGTTTGCCACAAGCAATTTTCAATGCTTACGTCTTTAAAAGCACATGAGCGTCTTCACACAGGAGCTAAGCCTTTTGCGTGTCTCCAGTGTGGGAAGTGTTTCCGCACTTCGTCTCAAAGAAAAATGCATACAATAGTTCATGCTCGCAATGCTCAGGGACCTAGTGGGAAAAGAAAACTGCTACGAATCGGTGATACTGATCCTAAACACGACCTTCCTGATCCACTGCGAATGACCTCTGATGGGCTAGTTCCAGTACCTAATCCCGCTAGCCAGTCGATCTTAAAACCTAATACTGTTCAAGATGGTAAAATTCGACCGTTTCGGTGTAGTCAATGCCCTTCGGCTTTTAAAAAATCCTCGCATTTAAAACAGCATCTAAGGTCACATTCCGGAGAGCGACCATACAAATGTTTTCAGTGCTATCGGTAAACATAAAGCATAATATATAAACTAAATATTAGGATGCATCTAGTCTTTATTATTGACTTATTATTTAATTACAGGAGTTTTATATCTAGTGGAGTTTTAAAAAATCACATCAAAACACATGAAGGAGTCCGAGCTTATAAATGCCATACGTGCCAATTGTCATTTACAACGAATGGAAGCCTGACTCGCCATATGACAACTCATACAAATGAGAGGGATTTCGTTTGTCCATATTGCCACAAAACCTTCAAGACAAGCGTTGCCTGTAGGAAGCATATCAAAACGCACAGAAGTGCAATAGTTGCTTTTCGAACTAAGGCAGATGATATGTCTGCATCCAATCATAATGTTGTAGCTGCAAAGACAGAACCTGTTTGTACTTTTCCAACTAAAGAAGAAGTAGAGGCGACCGTGATAGTAAATAGCCTTACAACTCAAACTGTCATAAATCCTGTATTTTCTCAAGGGCCTGAAAACGTTTACAGCGATGATCATATACAGAGTCACTTCACAAGTGGATTTGCTCCCGGTATAATATTTCTTAATGATGATTATTGCATTTATTGATTTTATTATTTTAATTACCACAAAATAATTGAATGTTTTTCTTTTATTTTGTGTGTAGAAGAATCTAGTTCCAACGCCAACTTAACCGCCCCACACGATGTAGGAATACCTCAACAAGAATCGAATTCTTTACTTTCATCACTACGGACTAGCAGATCGAATACCATAGGAGATTGTGATGCTTCAATGCAGCAACATATACAAGATATCACGGCAATGATTGAAAGCGGAAATCTGGGATCTGGAGAAGTATCACTTCAGTATTCACTGCCCCCTGGAACCTCGATGGAAGATGTAGCACATCAGATTGCACTTGCGGAAGGTCATGATGGGTTTGATAGTTCTTTATTCGCATTGCAGGTAGATCAGGAATTTCTTTAACTAAACAAAATGCGAAAAAGCCTAAACAGTGTTACTTAAACCTTCTTAACATTTTAAAGGGAGGAGACAGTATCGACCTTCCTGTATCTTTGCCGGCGTTGATGCCACTGAATCATTCTTCACATATTCCTCAAGAGTCTTTGAGTTCAATTCAGGCTTCCTCGTTTGACACGACCATGGAATCTGCTTATACGTTGAAACAGACCAATGAATTTTCTATTACAAATCCACAATCGTCTAACTCGACTCCTGTAATAAAGCCTGAAACTCAAACTGAAGTTATTACTCCTCAAAAAGTTGACGAGAATTCGCAAATCAAGAGAATTCGAGAAAGTTCAAGATCTATATCTCAACAAATCTACGATGAAATGAAAGATAAAGTTTGCAATGACTCCAGTAGTAGTAAACGTCGTGAAAATCCTGGCGACAAATCGAAAGTCAATGTTTGTCCTGTCTGTAGTCGAGGATTTAAAAAACGATCAGATATGCTTCGTCACATTCGAATTCACACTGGAGAAAAACCGTTTCGGTTAGCAATCAAAATTTTGTTTACAATAGTTTAAATTGTCGTGCTTTTTACCAAATTAAAAAATCACTAATTTATTTCTTTATTTTAGATGTCTAACTTGTGGTAAATCGTTCAGAGTTAAGTCAACCAGAGATGCTCATTATAGAACACACGAAGGTGGAAAAACCGTGGCTTGTCATGTCTGTAATAATCTATTTTCAACAAAAAGCAGCCTCCGGGTTCATATTCGTCTTCATACAGGCGCCAAACCGTACAAGTGTACTCACTGTGATCGGTGTTTTCGAACATCGGGACATCGGAAAGCTCATACTCAGTCTCATTTCAAAGTTCCAAAAGAGCCGAATTCTGCAAGAGCTAATACGTCTACTTCTGTAATTTCTGCTGATAACAGTGATAACACCAAAGAACCTTCTAATAACCATACTCAAAAGTTGCCACCGGTTGCAACTATTAAGGATAACATCTCTAGTCTTGCTGAAAATAATCATTTATCTGAACTTGTTACTACTACGACGGCTCATTATACATCTGCCAATGTCAGCGACAGTAACCTCGTTGGCCCCCAATCCTGCATTGAACGATCCAGTTCAGATTATTGGAAGTCTCCAACTGACCTTGGATGGACCTACCGTACAGAATATCCATATAACGAGTCTAGATCTAAACGCTTTGCAATTAAGTGACGAATTTTTACAAACTCTTGGAAACGTTATATTTATGACACCGTCAAATCAACTGGGGGTTTCTTCAAATGACTTGGGGGGATCCAATTCTAACATCATTGGAGGGTCAGTTTCCCAAGGCGATTGTATAATAACTCAACACGACGAACATCAAAACTACCAAAACGTCTCCTCATTACCACATACATCTCATCAACAGACTTCATCAGTGCTTACAGGGAAAGATGTTAATATCGGTAGAACTGTAAACAACTTATCCCAAATTCAGAATCCATTTTCTGCAGCCATGTCAGGTGGGGACTTAGATACTCTTGTTGTATCCAACGATTCAGCTTTAATCCCTGGCTTCAGCTCCCTGACTTCATCAATTGCTTCATGTTCTTCGCTTTCCACACTTAAGAATGAAGAGAAGACAAATATTTCAGCAACGCAACCCCCGTCTAACAAACAGTGCCTGACTTGTGGAAAAATATTTTCGAAACCGAGCCTTTTGAAAAGGCACATGACTACTCATACAGGAGAGAAACCATATAATTGTAACGTCTGCGGTAGTTCTTTTAATCAGAAAAATTCCCTTGACGTTCACAAGTTCACTCATAGTAATGAACGTCCCTTTTCTTGTTCATTATGTCCTTTCAAAACTGTTGTTAAAGCATCTTTAAAGAAACATTGGTCTCGTGCACATCCAAAATTAAATTGGAATGATTTTGACACATTTAACAATTCTTCTCCTACAACTCTTGACCCCACCACCAGTACCAATACCAGTGAGAACCAAAACCTTACCTAATGTGTAATGCAGGCTGAAGGGCTGAACACCTCTTCGTAAAGGCAGCCGCGTTATATATAGAATAGATAGATTATATTTTTAATGACGAATTCAACAATAGCAGTTTATTAGCGATAATGTATAGATACAAAACGTACATTATTATTTATTATCATGTTTGTTTCTGATGTTTGTAAATTAAACAGTAAAGTAGACATTTGTAAATCAGGTAAATGTATTTAGGGTTTGCTTTAGGTTTAACATACGTTGTAAATCTGTGATATTATACTTGTACTTATAACAAAACCAACTATTAAGTGATAAGTGATACCAATGATTATGAAAATGCTTTTTTTTATGTTATATTACATATCATATAAATCAAACATTTTGTGAAAGTAATGTTTTGTTTTAATAAGACTTTTATGTTTACATAACAATTATATATAATTATTAATTATGATTATTCATGTTAAATAGAAATTTTTCTTGTAAACAAGTACATATCCTTTATTTATCTTCATCTACGCCATTGTATCTTGTATCAATATTTCAATAAATAATATCAATTGATTACATTAAGTTATGTATGTGCTTTATAAAAAGTGTAAAATAAATCATCAGTTACATTTTAATCAAAGTAATTTTCCATGCATTTTTAGCATCTATTTCATAGAAAAAACATCATTTGAAACATATGCAAATATTTGAAGGCCATAATTTTATCTAAAATGCCCGAATAATAACTATCAAACTTAAAATACAGATAAATGAAATAATTCTGATAATCATGTGCAAAAATTTGATTAAAATTGATGAAGTTAAAGGCATTTAAAAAGCTTTTAAAGATAAGTTAAATGATTGCAAAAAATTGCAAAAATTTGGGTTGTGGTCTGACTATTTCGCCAGGGCTGAATGATGGAGGCACTCCCGGGCGCCATCCCACTACTACTAGAAGCGTTGCCTTTGAGCTGCTGGTTTTCACCCCTGGCCCGGTTCGGCAATCCTTAACCAACCTGGATATACGAGACTCCTCTCGTCTACCCATATTGACTCCCAGCTTAGATGGGACACCTAGTCAACGTAACCTACCACCACCCAGTGGTTCCCCAACTCAAATCATCCACACACCCCGGCCTCATAGAAACTAGATTACAGGAGTACGCCACCACTCCCAGCCATCAGTATAACACATTTTACTTGTATATATTTCTAGGGCAAAGAGATCGAATCCTCACAGAGTCTACTTTTTGCTCAATCCATCCATCTCTTTCATTCTCATTTCACCCACCACCACCGCATGGCTCTAACAACTAGCTTCTATCCCAAACAAAGTAATCATCAATCAATCAGTAAGTTCTCAATCAGTTTCTGGAAATATGTTAAGAAATGCCTTTCTTTTGGTGGATAAAATTCGTCATGAATTAAAACTAGCAGTGATGAGATGATGTGAAGCAAGTGACTTTGATGACTGATCATAGAGACCGGAAGCCGGGCAGAATTATAGGAACCCTGGAAACGCCTGTCCGCTAATCAATTAGGATGAAATGAGAAATTGATCCAACAAAAAGGTATATCTGCAAGCTTTTGCATACTGTTGATTGCATACCTTAAAAAATATTCCAAAAAGGTTCAGGAACAATATAATCCCAATTCAATACACAAATTACTTTTCTATTTTGAAGCTGTGTTTTCGGATCTGATCCATAATCTAACGTAGCTAGGATCTGGAAGTAACCTAAAGCTATGAATTTCCAAACGACCTACCAAGGAGGTCAACTCGATAGGGCTTTGCAGCGGAGTCTTCCTTGTCTGCCGGGATATTCTTTCAATCTTAACGTATTATTTTGTTTATTTAATTTTAGAACAACACAGACACCTTTACAGGATTACCTTTAACCAATATTGTCTAAAATTTTCAGGTTGGAGCAGACCGCTTTAATCGACCTGGTCACTGGGGATTCGAAAGAGGTGTCAACGTCCTTAACGATAGAGATGAGCCTCGACCAAAGCCTGGCATAGGGGGAATTATTCCACCCCCGTGGGCACCGGTACGAACCGGACCAGATAATTCTGTGTACCCGAGGGGTCATGGATCCAAGGTTCCAACATGGCTTGCTTTCGATAAACAGGTTAAAATCAATGAAATCATATTGTCTCTGCAGTTAGCAAATTGTCTAGCTGTCTGCTACTAACACCCTGTATTTTAACGCACTTTACCTGACGTGTCAATTTCAGGTCCTAATGTTTGAAGGCTATTACCAAGAGCCTATTCCTGAGTCAGCCGCAGAAAACTATCGGATTCATCAATGCAAGATTTACTTCTACCTCGAAGATGATACTGTACAAGTAATAGAGTCAAAAACTCACAATGCAGGAATGCCTCAGGGAACTATAATTCGAAGACATCGGATTCCCCTTCCAACCCCTTGTGACGATTCTTTTTTTACTTTGGAGCATTTTAACGTGGGGTGCGAAGTTGTACTATATGGCAAGTCTTTCTTCGTCTGTAGTTGTGATGGGTTCACCAGAAAGTTTTTGAACCGACTCGGTATTGCTGTACCCGAAAATATGGAACTTCCTTGTGACCCTGCAACTCAAAAGTTGAAAGATGTATGTAAAATTAAAGTGATTTAAGTCTCTATTGTATGTGATACATTTGCATAGATATTTAAGTTATTTTTCTTTCATTCGTGTTCGTTTTAGAAAAAGTCTAGTCAATTTTCTAGAAAACCGCATCCGGTTGTGGACACTCGCGGACCATTCATTCAGCACTCCGGCCATGTTTTACGGTTTTGGGGATATTGGGATGACCGATGCAAACTGTATGGGGACTTACGTCAGTTTGTTATACACTATTTCCTAGCTGATGACACGATTGAAATTCGAGAGATTTTGAGACCAAATTCTGGATATGAAGCATATCCACTTTTCTTACGCAGAGGAAAGATTCCAAAGGTTTCCTTTGTTTATAATCTCAATATTTTTGTGTATCTAACCTTCTATCTAACCTAACTTTAACTTTCAAAGCTAAACTTGAAACAAATCATAAAATGAATTATAGAAACCTGAGAAACTCGTTGGGCTTCCTGGAGAAAAAACACCTCTTACAATACTTAACGTCTTTGGATCCATGTATGGCTCTAAGAGTAAGAAGGCTCATTATCTAGTTGATAATCTTGGATGCTTGGGAGCAGATACCACGGAATACTACAAGGACAACGATTTGGCAATTGGAGCTGTGCTAAATGTATATGGACGGCCTCTTATACTCGTGAATTGCGATGAATTTACAAAGCAATATTATAAAGAGAAGTATCAATCAGGTAAGACTGCATGCAACAATGGTTTTTTAAGGTAAATCTTCATAAAAATTAAGCCGAGAGGGCCGAGACACATTCGGATCGTAACAATTTGCCTCTCATCTTATCAGAGGATTTCACCCCACTTCAGCTTGATGAACCAGTGGCAGACGAGTATACTGAGCCCAAACCTCCACCTTACCATGGATGGGGCCAAGAAGATGACATTGGGAGTTGGAAAAGTCTAGAAATGAAGTCAGCTATCAAAGATTACACAAAACAAGCGGCTTATGAAAAGTATTGAATCTTCACATTCATAAATTAATTGGGGCATTTCTTATTAGAGTATGCAATTAAAGTTTAATCTGTGGAAAAAAACATGATTCTACACTTTGAAAAATATTTTTCAGAGACATTTTACGGTTCGAAGCAAAATTTCATAAACCTCTGCAAATCCTCAACCAAACCCGGCGGTTTGTAATTAACTACTACATGAGCGATGAGACGATGCAAGTTTTTGAGAAAGAACATCCTAATTCTGGTATTTTAATAAATTAGAAAACTTTATAAAATATTTAGCGACAATTGTTTTATCCCATAAATATGTAATAATTGTGTAGTCTTTCCTTATGTTGAATATATTCCATCAATTTTCAGGTTTGCCAAAAGGAAATTTCTTGCTTCGAAACAAAGTTAAAAAACCAGGCCATCAACCAGAAATAGGCGAGGAACCAGAATTTTACAACACAAGGGATTTCTATGTTGGAAACATCATAAACATAAATGGATTCAACTTCCAACTGATTAACGCCGATGAGTTTACATACTCATATATGGAAGCAAATAAGGAATCTGTTAGTTACAGTTACAAGTTATAAAACATTTAAGTTTTTCTTTGACTAAAATCGTTCTAATTTTTAATTTTTTTTAAATCATAGTTTCCTCACGCAAACATTTGCGTTTGTTTGGAAAAGTGCCGCGAGGCTTTTGGTCCTCTTCAAGGGGAAGATGTATTGAAATGTTTTTCAGAAAACGATACAAACCTTCAAGGAGTTGTTGATCTAAGAAACTTTCGAACGCTTCTTCTTCAAATATCTAAATGTGGCTTGAGTGAGCATGAGATTCTGACTTTGTCGCGAGCGTATGCTGCCAAGTCAGAGCCACCAGGGGTTGATTTCCAAACTCTTCAGTAAGAATTTCACTATTTGATTTCGAATAGGTTCTATAGTCATGGTTTGTATTAAAGCGAATGTATTATTTATAGGGCCGTAGCACAAACTGAATTACGAAGATTTCATTTTGATAGAACCCTGCTCGCTCGAGTTGAATACACTTTGAGATATCACGACCCTTGCAGGTCTGGACGTGTAGAAAGGGAGACTCTCCGCGCAACCTTAAAAGGAGCGAAATTACCAATATTCAAAGAACTTCTTAATTTTATGGTGGACAAGTAAGTTGAAAACAATAATTTTATAGCCCCTTATATGTACAGACTTCTGTTTAAAATGCCACAACGGGATTTCAATTCAATTTAAGGTTTCCGTCTCCCGAAGATGATCTTTGCAATCGAGTTGACTATTGTCAGTTTCTTAAATTTCTTGATTGGGAAACCAATCCTGCTCCAATAGCCAAGCCAGCTGCCATCCAGGTAGAGTTTAGGCATACTACTCGTATTAAAGTACTTTTCTTCCCTGATTGCACTCCATTAACTGTTGCTGTTGGAATGTTGGAAAAATTTTTTAGTGCGTGATGAAGTGGGTTGAACCAAAGCCACCAATGAAAATATTGTGTGTCAACTACAGAGCATTTTTAGAGGATGTATGTCCAAATATCAAATGCTCTTTGCCCGCAGTTTGCTGTTGCTGCAACCAAAATAAACAATGTCCTCAGCACCCTCAGCAACAGCAAGAAGACAGCCAGAATTACTGCCCACAAGAAAATCAGCAAGAGAGTGGCATGGCGCCTTGCCCACCTCAAGAGCCTGTCACTGTCGTTTTACAGCCTTGTAATATAACCTACACAGAGCCTGATCAACACAATTGCGCACCCGGAGCTCGAAAATGTTTTGCTAATCAAGATCAAAGTCAAGACCAGCAGCAGGGTTTCAATGAGTCCTATGGATGCTCAAATTAACTTGCACATGATTACATCGTAGCGATTCTTCACACTAGTCTAGTCAACTACTCTCACATTTTAAGTAAACTATGTAACTAGAGTAAATACAAAGTAACAAGAAAATAAATCAATCACTTCAGCCATTCATAAAAAATTTCAACATAACATTTCCTCTTTTAATTTTGAATTCATAAAAGCTTTCATAAAGATTTACAGGACCTGTCTAACTTTTTTAAACTTACATATTGATAATAAAGAGTAGATTAATAAAATGATGCAAAAACCAACTTACATTGTGTGAAACAGACATGATGAGCTGATCTAAATTGAAAAATTTAGCGTTTACTCTTTGAAAGGCTGTTGTGAGCCTTACTTCCGGACAAAACTAAGTATGCAGAATGCGTTTCCTTTTGCTTCTGTTGAAGAAGCTCCAGCGTACCTAGCGGAGTGTCCGTAGAGTTCATATGCTGAAGCAACTGTAATTTTCAAATATAATAAGAATTTAGAAAAATTATTTCAAAAATTAAAATCAGGGTTTAAAGCAAAGTAAAAACCTTTTCTTGTTCCAATTTCTTTCGTTTTTTATCGATTTTGTTCTTTCCGGATCCCTTGCCGTGAAACTTGTGGGACAATAATCTGAATGCCTCTTTTGCTGAAATAGGCTTGCCATCTTCATCATTGTATTCCAGTTTGACCACTGGCTTATAGCCATCTTTTTCTCTGAAATCTGAAGTAGGGCCACAATATAAATCTCTCTTGCTTACTCGTTCATCCTCACAATTCTTGTCCTCGATACTGTAATGCTGAGCCTTGAGATGGTTCATGGTAGCAGCTCCTACACGTTTGACTTTTTCTTGCTCTAAGTATCCCTTCTTCTCTGCAAGCTTAAGTGCACCAGCAAGACCAACGCCAACATCTGGTTCCTGCTCTAAAATCGGGGCATCCTCCTGGTCTGGAGCCCGTGTAATATCAACTGGTGTTTCGTCTAGAATGGAAAATTAATTATTCTACAATTGATCTGTACAACTTGAAAAAGGGAAAATAAACCTGTTTACTATTCTACTTACCAATATCAACTTCATTCCATGCTCCTCGTTCCTCTGGAACAGCATTATGCCTTTCTTCTTGTTCGAAATCCTAAATATAAAAAAACCATAACACAAATTAGCAAGTTAAATAAAACACCAAACAGTTGAAAAATCTTTAGTTTAAGATAAATATTTTTATAACCATTTCTTCATCTCCGTAAAGATCTACTGCATCTACACTCGGGATATCACCAAGAGTTCTACAAAACTCTGCAGTTGCATGAAGAACAATTGAATTCCCACTGGTTTCCGTTTGATTCCTTTCTCTCTCAATGTCTTTCTTTATATGGTCTGCAATCTGCACAAATTAAAGCCATGATTTTAAATATGCGGACAAGACAAAACTTGAAGAATTAAATATAATTACTATTTTTGATATTTATTTACTATTTATACTTACATTTTGCGACTTCGGCTTTGCCAACGTTTGTTTCTGTTTCAGTTTGCGAGCTTTACTCAAGGCCATTTGAAAGTCAATGTCTGCCTCGTCTTCCAGTTTGATGTCAGATACATCAACATCAGTAGCTAAATATTGCAAAAACAAAAATAAACATTTATAAGTAAGTAGTCAACTCACTTCATTCGCTTAAGCATAGTTAAATGGCAGTAAATGCTAACTTACGTGCGTGCAAATCATCTACTTCGAAATCGATTTCCATATCTACTGGTTCACTTTTGCCGACTTCAGTTTTTGAGGATTTCTTTCGCGTTCCCAAGTCCCTCTGATTGATTACTCCTTCAGGCGTAGGGTTTACTTCTGTTGACAACTTAAGCAAGTCATCGGCCCTAAGAACCTTTCTTATTTTCCTTACCTACAATTTCGTAAAAAATTAACGGTTGATTAAAATGATTTAGCATTAATTATTTGGAATATAAATCTTGATTTCAATTTTAAGGAAATACCTTCTTCTTCGGCTTTTTAAACGCTACCATTTCATCAGGGGTATAAAAGTCTGATGCCAGTCTTAAAGATGCCCCTTCTACAGACTCCAAAGTTTTGTCCGCTCTTTGCATTTTTTCTCGGATTCTTGCTCTTCGAGTTTCTTCAGTGATATCGTCCCCAATAACAAAGCTTTGTCTTTCGGGCCCTGCAATCTCTTCGTCGTATTTCCCAAGAAGTTTTTTGGTTTTTAAATTTCCATAACTGTCATACTCGATTTCATCAAACGCATCATAACCATGTAACTCTGGCCTTAACTGCTTGTTTGTCACATTCTAAAACAAAAAAATCAAATAAATTGAAAACGTAAATCATTGTATTTTTAACTATACTGCAAGACGTGTTTTAAATCTGTTAACCTTCTCGTATTTTTCTTCGTCAATCAAGTTAACGTTAACGAGAGTATCATCCTCTTCATCCAGCACTCCTTTGTCTTTCAGAGTTAAAATCATCTGTTGACCTTCTTGAAGACGAGTCTAAAACAACAAGGTTAATACGTTATTATAATCAATTAATTAAAGATAAAATTCAATTTGCAAGATTTTAATAAGGTGTTTCCAATATAGTTGTTTTTGCATTTTTTCGAGCAATACTTAACAATGAATGAATGCTTGAGTAATCAACTTCATGAAGTATAAAATTATCAAGTATCAACAAATTCGACGTACCTGATCGTGCAAAACTTTTATTCCTTTCAAGTCTTTCCCTGTATAAGCTTTATTTTTATGTTTTACAAACTCTGATTCAACCACTTCACCCAAACCAAACTGGTTATCCAGGTCATCTAGATCTTTGGCCTAAAAACAACAAAATAATTCATTTTAGATTGCAGATTTCAGAATTTCAGGCTTTTCAGGATTTAGATATTTTTAAAATACTTGAGAAGCACTGCAAGTATATTACCCTTTTAGCAGCTATAGCCTTTTGCTCTACAAGAGTCTTCTGTTTCAAAACCCATTTTGAAGCATCCAGATCTTCTTCATCTGAATCTGCAAGTCCTTTCCCTTCCAGCATTTTCGTCTCCAGTTTTCTTTTTTCTTTCATTGTAGTAATTTTCTCTCTTAATTTTTCTGCCTTTTTCTTAGCCGTGATGTTCTCTGCCGGAGCGTGGACAAAGTCTTGTTTTTCCTTCCAAAATGTTTCTCCTTCTTTTTCTCTCTCTTCTCTTATTCTGCGAAGGGTCTCTTCGTCAAAATCTTCTTCTTCTGCCTCTCCTTCTTCCAAATCATCCTTTCGGTTAGGTTTCGAGGGTGCTGGAGGTGGACCTCTATCTGGACGACTTTCCGTTTGCAAAGGCTTAAGCCCAAGTTTAATTCGGAGCTTATTAGTCTCCTCAATAGAGAGTGAGGATCCATCCCCTTGTCGACTGGGACTTGGAGACCGGCTGGCTTCTGGAGGATCTTCACGCTCACGTCTTGAATTTTTGGTTACTGGTACATCAGAATCTAAATACAATTTACTGCTTTAATTCATGTCTTGCACTGCAAAAATACACGTAATAGATAACGCATCGTTGAAACTAGAAGCATTTCCAGAAATAAATAAATATAAATTTAATCTACAAGCAAAAGCAGTTTTAACGTAGGTAATATATAAAAACCATAAGACAAACTGCCACGGAAGATCGCTTCACGGGCCTTCTAGGCTAAACTTACCTTTACATTTCTTATTCAAAGGGAAATTAGAGAGCTGGGAAATGGAAACTAAGGAGGACTTTCCATATCGGTATTCCTATTTTCCACCTCCCCATGTCTGCAAAGAAATCAAATACATTCGGTAAT
>JAQGAA010001449.1:0-15628 GCA_034696425.1 Isotoma viridis | reverse complement strand
CTAATAAAAGCGTGAATTCTTTTATTGCTTATTATTATAAAAGGCATAACTTTAAAAAATACTTATAAGGTTTGAGGCTCTGCTGGTTCTGGGAAGTGAAGCATGAGTTAAATAAATAAAAGTGCTAAAAGGCTTTTAAATACACAAAGCATATAGAATACACATATATACATAGCATCAAATCAAATATGCATGGGAATCTGCACTTTTAAAATCTAATATTGTTATTAGGTATTACATTATTATTATTATTTATATTATGCTGATGCATCTTTCTGCACGTTAAATCTACCAATTATTTATATTGACTTACAATGCCCGTGTCCCGTTATGAGCCTCTCAAAAAGTTCCTCTTTTAAGCGTGATCATCCAACTGAAGCTAACAAAAGCACGATGTTTTTTTTGCTCACCCACCCTATATTTTTCATGAATTTGATTACTTTGGTCCTCCTCAGTAGGTTAAGAACCACAAGATCAACAGACGGGACACAATAGATGGACAAGAATACCCCAAGTACTGATGAATGATGAAGACTACTAATCTTAATACTATGATCAAATTTGCATACTTTCTTACCTTACTTTAGCTATAAGATAATAATGATACTAGGTACATCTTGATGCCATTACTGGGATTGATCATCATTATCACCTTCAGTAATCAGTAATCACCCAAAGTCCAACTAACGTCCAACATCATTCATCAAACCCCATCATCACATTTACATTAACCACTCACCGGTGGTAGTAATAAATTACGAGAATCAAAAATAGTGACTCCATCAACATTTCATTTGCACATCGGATAAGCTAAATATAAAAAGTGGATTTGCAGACCCTATCTATTTATTTTACATCCCTTGATTACATTAGCTATCTATATCTGTCCCAGAAAACACTTGCTTTACCAAAGCCACCCCGTTACACTGTAAAAGATTTCTTTCACCGAAGTTATATAAGGCGAGTAGAATCAGAAGGGGTGCTTTCAGTTCAAGGTTTACATTGAGACAGGGTAGAACTACCCCGTAAACTTTTACCGTAAATATACTCAAAATAATAAATAGGGGAAGGCACGTTACCGAAAACACATTTGCAGTTATAATTATCATTATAGTTTAGGAATATTTTTACATCAAAGTTTAGTTTTTAGTCATGTTAAGTCTCAGCTTGGTGTGAAAATTAGAACCTCTGGCTTATATATTGTTTGTCATACAGTGAAGAGTGATTTTTAAAGATTGTGTTAATCTATTGTGTCATATACTGTAATCATGTTTGCTCCAAAGAGACTCTTTGCCATTTTGTTGTCAGTGTTGTGTTTGGGAATTACTTTGGACCTCGTTGTTGCAAAACCGACAAATCGTAAGTTTCTTATTTATCTATTAATTATTAATTTCTCCTTAATTTAGGCTTTAAGTTTAGAACCCTACATTTTCTTCCGATTAAAATTAAAGACTTAAAATAGTGATTGGAATTTGAAGAATAGTTTTATCATTAAAACATTTTTGACACGTAATAATTCCAAATATAATGATTTACAGAAGGGGAGGAGTCGCAACCAACAACAATTTCTCAACCTATTGAATCACCAAAACTGTCATCATCGCCTTCCGCATCCGTGCCATCATTAAACCAAGCAGAAGCTCGGAGAGTGGTATCATCTTGGAACGAAGATGGAATGTGGCAAGGATCAGCAAGACTTCCGTCTTCATCTCAATCCGGAGGGAATGAACACAGCAGGTACAAAATTAGTCGTGATGGTAGCTTATCTATTACAATGCAGGGCGATACTAATAATAATAATGCCCAACGCGATGATTATGGTGACCAAAAAAATATCATGAACGTAAACAAAGAAGGTCGTGAAACCCCATTTACCACTAGAAGCCAGGGA
This sequence comes from Isotoma viridis, assembly GCA_034696425.1. NCBI lineage: Eukaryota > Metazoa > Arthropoda > Collembola > Entomobryomorpha > Isotomidae > Isotoma > Isotoma viridis. The sequence continues at coordinate 13,737 of JAQGAA010001449.1, read as the reverse complement.
ACTCATTATTATGATCGTAAAATAGCACCAACAGAGCTTCGGTCATTTTCAGTTGTATTGTCAGATGTTGAAGTAGTCGGTAAATATAATACACCAAATTCCCCAAAAGATTCATATTCTGAGGCTGGTGTCTCTGAGTATAATGTACATTCAAATAGTATTCATCGCATGAATGCATCTTGGAAATTAAATCCTGGTAATTCGTCTCCCACGTCCGAAGAGCTTTTGCGATTTTTGTCTCTCTTTTCTAATGAGGACTCCACGTCTTCTCAAAACCAAAATTCAAGCCCAAACCACAGTCAGTATCAGAAAAAACTAGATGATATTGGCTCATCTGAAGTAATTAAAACAAACGATGGGGTAAATATAAATGCAGATCATTCTAATCGTAGAAATCAAACCATTCTTGTAAATACTAATGGTGGTGACCCACATTTACCCCCGTTTACGACATGGTCTGAGTCATCAAGAAATATTCAACGGGAGAATGAAACAAATAGCGATGACATTAGCGATGTCACCACCATTATAAATCCTAATATTGACGAAGTCCAAAGTAACGGGAAAAATGAGACAAAACAAGTTGTTGTTCATGAGCTTATTTCAGTTTTGAAAAAACTCGCAATTAATGAGACTTCCGAGAACAGAAGAGATCGAGGGATAAATTTAGGTAACGATGATGATGATGATGAGTTGGAAGATGAACCTAATTACAAGAAGATTATACAAGCATTAAATGAGCGAATGAAGCAGGTGGCTGGGAATGACACAGTAACAAGTGATATTGGCTATGATGACGAAGAATTAACTCCTTTGTCAAACAATGATACCAAAGTAAATGCAACAGAAACACAAAAGATGCTGAAGATTACAGATCCCCAACAATCAGCTAATGATTTAAAGAAGCTAATTTCTCTACTGATTAAATCAGATGGTGAAAAAATGGATGAAAAAAGTGGTGCTGAAATTGTGAACATTCTCATAAGCCCAAATAGTGAGGATGTGGATGAAGAAAATAAAAATTTGGAAACTCAGCAAAGCCAAAAAATCCTCTTCCTGAAGTCTCCTCAAGTGAAAAGACTTATTGATACTGCGTTATCTGATCCGTCAGTTAGCTCGGTAGCTCAAAGAATTGCTGGTGCTCTTGATGTTTCATCTGCTGCTCATTATGCCCAAAATAGTAAAGAGGAATCCGGTTTAACTTATCAAAATCATGATAATTTACTCTCATCTTCAATGAAAAATAATAATGTTAATACGCCTGATGGATTTCCATTAACTGGTTCCGGTTTCTTGAATCTTCACCATCCAAACTTACAATTTCATCAAGCTTTACATCATCTCGTTGTGAATGGATCGGCTCCCACGAGTATTAATGCTACTACTAAGACGAACGTAATCAATATATTTGTAATTAATTTCAACGGTAATGCTCAGGAAGCGTATGGAACTGTTAACAAATTGTTTAATAGCACTACTAGTAGCTTTATGAAAAATAAATACAATACTCAACAACAACAGAGGCCTGCCAAACTTCCCATGCCCTCAGATATTAATCCAATTCTTCTTGAAAATGTTCATAAAGCACCCCATATTTCCTTTTTTCATAAGTCTAGTCCCCCAACGGATACGCACGAGAGTCCAATGCTATCAACTGCATCTCCATACCGAAGAACGTCATCGCATAACCCAAAACCTGCAAAAAATTACAAATCCACATTGGCCACGTCTTACATGTGGCCCGGAACAGTAACTTCCACATTGCCTCCTGTGACAGAAACTAACAAAGTTAACATTCTCGATCTCCTTCCTGGCGATCTTAACTCTTTCACTTCTGTTCAGTATGGACCATCAGATGATAAAGATAAAAATAGTCCACAAAAAGATTCCGATACTGGTCTACCACAGAACGACTATTTCGATTTCCTTCCTGACAGAAGCAGAGACCCTATGAAAACGCTTCCCCCCTTGAAACCTAGTCAGGTTGGCACTGTGCAAAAAATTCCAAATTATCTACTTGTTAAAAAGGATTCTAGCAATGACTCTGAAATGTTATCCTATTTGAAAACGCCTACGTCCACCACAACCACTACAAGTACAGAATCCCCACTGCCACCAGAGCTTGTCCACCTAAGCTGGATATTCAAAAACCAATCTCCCCCAAAACCTAATGTAAAACCTACACAAAAGACCCAAAACGCAATGAATAAGCAGATTTATTCATCTGATGAAACTCCATCATATGATGACCCAGATTTTGATGATTCAAAGGATAAAGGCGATTCCATGATGGAAGCTGATGAAACTATAAACCCTTTTTCTAGCAATGACCTTATTCATAATAATTTCAGTAGCTTATATCCTTACTCAAATCTTTTTCAACTGAATAATAATAAAAATAACTACTCTCAATCTCAATCAAATATCACTGAGCTTCCTACTACTACTCTTACTCTTAACCTAAATAGTAGTAAAACTAACAATGCATCTCAAGTTATTTTTCCCACGATAGAAACTACTAATATTACTATTAAACCCCCTGCATTTTCCAAATTCGGCGTACCTATTCCCTATGGTGGGTTCAATGAAACGATTTCTAATTCAGAAGCTGAAAATAATAGGTTGAAAAAGTTCATGACCGCTCTTGGCTACAGTGCCTTGCCAACGTTAGCTGCTGGAGCGGCAGCAACATGGCCCTATTGGGTTCCATTAGTCGCTGTAGGAAGGCGTAGACGAAGGGATATAAAAGAAGATTTATTAGATGAAGGAACTTCTAGAATGAATATCAGAACTCAGGATGAAATACAATCTCCGGTAGACTTGAATCTTTTTAAGAGAGAATTTGATCTCGAAGAATCAAAAAAACCAAGTGGTTCAATTAATGAGACAGTAAAAAATAGTACATCATCATCATTATTATTTTTGTTACCATCAAGAAGACAAATGGAGTCAAAATCCACAAAGAACGAGGAGCTCATGCCTGAGCAAAAGTGGATCAAAATTAAAGTGATTACCGACTCATCACCTACTTTGCCGAATGCAAAGACTCACAAGAATAGCACCTCTGACAATAACAACAATAGGCTTCTGTTGGCAAATGGGGAGCCACAAGATGCAGATGTACCGTTGCTCAAGAATTTTCTAAAAAATGTTCTCACTAATGAATGGAATATTTCGTCTTCAAAACTGCAACAACATACGGCGGACACAGAAGAGCAAAATACTCCTAATTTTGATAGTAACAAAGTCCATAGTTATTTTGGCCCAGTCCCGTCAAGAAAGCCCACGGTTGGGAGTATGTCAATAATAATACAAGCATTAACTAAAAGGGATCCAACTGTTCAAAATGTTGATGAACTTTTCTCATCATCTTCGTCTTTTTCATCATCATCACAGTCATCTGATTTGAAAGATATGATGATGGTGTCAAACAAAGAATACGAAACATTGAAACCATCAGGTCAAGACGTCAGTTTGTTAATTGCACCTGTAAGAAAAAACAATTTGAATACAAAAATCTTAACAAACAAAAAAGTCAAGAATCAAATGGCTTCCACTATTCGGTTATCTGAAAATGCATATGCTTCAGCAGCCTTACTTCCAATTTGGTTCCCTATTATCTTTGGCAATAGAAGAAGAGCCAATCCATTAAATCAAAGAGTGGACATGACAAGACAAGACTTTAATTGATATCTGATTCCCCTCAGGATACATAATCAAATGACAGAAGCTGTCAAACCTCCTAATTTGCTTAATGATATTACAGGCAAATGTATTTGTACTTTTGTATCCCCCAGGCAAAATAATCTCATGCAATTTAATTTAATTCTTAGGCTGAATGAAAAATACTCATCACCAATCGGTTATAAGTTGCTACTTATAAAACGATGTTTAATTCCTAATACGGAATCATAAACTTTTTTATAGGTTAATCATTAAAGACGAAAATGGGAAAATGGTTTAAAAAAACGTTATAAAAGGCATAATGGTGGTGGGAAATTTTATGTATAATTTATTTTGTAAGTAATCACGACTGATTTTTATAAATAATTTGTAAATATATTTGACTGTTCACAGTAGCAAACCCGACTTGACGAACGGACGGACGTCTGACACTGACAACAGTGACAATACGGGCAGAATCAACCGACGATTACATAAATGGGAAAAAACCGACGAACTCTCAGACGAGACTGAGACTTATAATGAAGATGGAGACGGAACCCAATTAGCCCAATCATTATCAGCTATGGCATCACATCTTCTTGATAAAGCAGATGAGTCCCTGGAAAACTCTTCGGAAAGGGATGTATACATAAGCAAAGATGAAGATAGTACCAGCACAGACAATAACGATACTGATGAGACCTCAAGTGATGAGGAATCTGATCAAGGCCAAGAGAATAACGCCACAACCGATCCTAAAACAACTTCTATTTCAACCTGGCATGATGAAATGGAAGAGGGATCTGATAATGATGATAAAATGGTTGATAAACAAAAATCTGATACATCCCCAACAACACCGAAGGGATTGACCACTTGGAGTGCTGTAAATGGAGGAAGCGGATCAAACTTTGTCAAAGGAACAGTCCAAAAGCTCCCATCTGACTATACTATCTCAGGTGCTCTCAGCTTTAGTACTGACCGACCTGCAACGACTATTGACATGATTGTTACGAAAGACCGTTCTACTTTCCCTACTACAGAAATGCCTCGAACAACAAAAGCTAACAATGCTGCCACAACAATGAATGTAAAACGAAGGAAGCCATATAATAAGAACAAAAAGGTTGTATTGCCTTCAAAATTCGTGAAACCTCAATTAGAAGAAGTTACAGCAGAAGCCATTGGAACTGATGCAACTCATACAATTTATAAAACTAAAGTCACCGTTCCTGAAACAAAAACTATAGCTCCTTCAACAAACTACAACCCTTACACCACCAAAAAGCCATTATGGCCTTATCAAATGACTACTCGTAGAATACCTACAAAAAGACCAGCACCATTTTCAAGAATCACAGCTAAACCCAAGAACCCATATGCTAAACGACCTAACACTCCACTGACATTGACCACTCCCACAACAACCACACCTTCCTCTACAACGACTTATCTTAGAAATCCTGCACCTTTAATGTATCCCTTTCCTTCTATCTCCTTTACAAATCTAGGGTTTATGGATTTCCTCCGGAGTCAAATTATCCCAAGAATTGGTTTGAGTCTTATTAGTTTCATGGCAGCGTCCCCATTAATTCTATCAATGCTTGGGGCTAGTGCTGTTGGTAGAAGAAGGAAGCGTGATGTTAGTTTTAAATCAGACAAAGTTGCTTTTGAATCAATAGGAAAATTAGAGCATTTACCAAAGTTTGATTTCTCAACAATTAAAAGGAAACTTCAGAAAATGGAAATGCTTAATAAGAAAAAAGTTAGTGATAGAACTTCACCTAAAAATATTCTTTCTACTTTTACACAAATACTAACCCAATTACTTGATTCCCAAGCATTTTCAGCATTGAAAGCCAAATTACTTAAGCCACAAAACAAGGACAATACTAATAAAAATCAATTCAAGTTCAAGAGCTCGTAGTAATGTTTTCTCAAAATCTTTAGTATTTTTAGATCAAGTAGATCCACTTGACTTATAATCAGTATTATTTTTAAAAGGATTACTAATACAACTAACACTACTACCTACATTTTCTACCAATGCAATAATGCAAACTATGAATTGGCATTCATATCCTTAAGTTCCTTCAATACTTTTTACTCTAAAACCAACCTATACAACCACATTAGCCCAAATATTATACAAATGTTCATCCAACTATAGAAGGAATTATAGGATTTATTTTCAATGAAACTTTTTTTTCAATAGAATTGGCATAAGTGAACAAGTATGATGATACTTAAAGTATTTACATTAAAACTTCACATAGAAATTTAAGATTTGAGACCAGTGTGCCACATCTGCTTCTTCGATAGAAAAACTATTCATGAATCGCTTTTCTTAAACTTTAATTGAGGGTCCAGCATGACTTGCTATTTTTATTCGTTATCTCTTTAACACATATAATAATTCGGTTGGAATAGATGTATTCAATAGTTTATGTATTTAGCTGTAAAGTTGATTCTTCTGCCAGTTCTGCCAAGAAAGGAATAAATAGCGTGTCCACTCTGCATATACTTCTTACTATGCGTATGTGTAATCATGGTTTGTGGAATAAAATGTAATAAGAGGTTCCTTTATCATGTTATACTAACAATCTTACAAATGACCGACATATCAGATAATTCGGAATTATAAGAGAGATAGCTAATCTTAAACTTTATATACATTAGTTATTTTCTCTGATTAGTTTCAATCCTTGGAACAAAAGCCTTGACAAATCAGAACTAATACACTAGTGTGACGCAATTATTAATTCGATTAAAATAACAATCAAGGTTTGATTGAAAATTTTAGAAATTTTTTTATAGAATTCTAAAACAAAGAGTGTTATTGAAATAAATTGAAATAGTTTGTTAAAAAATGTGCAATTAACTTCGGTGAAAAAGCAAGTGTGCTAAAAATGTTTTATACCACTTGTTATTTAGTTGCAATTACAGAGTCTTTTTATAATGAGATTCTAGAGTTATTGTGATTTGCTTAGTTAATTTATATTTATTTATTTTTATTATAAAGTACATTATTTATTTGTGTTTACTTTTAATTTAGTATACCATTGTATGTTTGCTATTTGCTTTGGAAGTTTTTTTAGATTGACAAAATAAAATGAAATGAATTGTAGTATTTGACTAGTAACACCATTTTTTATAGTTTTTAAATTATCAGTAAAATAGGTTTAGTTTAGATTGCGGTTTTAAGTTTTTATTGAAGTTTTCACACCTCAAAATAAATCGAATATATACCTTATAAACATGTATGTTACTAAATACACACGACGCATCATTAGCTTCAGGGTATTTTATTTTATGATAAGAAATTGTTATTATTTAACTATGACAGTGGCTCTTGAAATAGACTGATCAAGTAGGTCGAGAAAGAATCGAGACCAAGATGTCACACATGACACATGCAAAAAAGTCATCTTAAAAGTTTTTGAAAATAGGAATATTTCATTGAACGTTTAAGTTATAGCAATCAAGTAAAACAAATACAGTAAAGAATTCTAGATAATAAGCCTAATCTTCCAGCTTTAAACAATGATGTATGAAAAAAACAAACAAAAAAGCAGGTTCATCTTAAAAAAACACAATGTTACATACTTTGGCTAAATTATTGAGAAATGTTAATAATAAATAAAGTACAGGATCAATGTCCTACCTGACCGGACAATCTGCCTTGAAGCAAAGTTAGCTATAATGTAATACAACAATCAACAAAGCAGAGAAGAAGAAGAAGCGGAAGGAAGAATATTATTCCTTTCGTGATTTTATAAAAAAAGTAGATACTTGTACTAATACTACTTCATCCATCCATACCTCATAAATTTATTTTGTATTATTGGTTTGTTTCTTTTTGTCTTGTACTCACACAGCTTGAGTTAGTTGCATTTTCTATTACCTATACGAGTTACCGCATCACAAGATAATACATTGAGGTATGTCGAATTCTTGAAAACTTTTTACACCTTTTTATGCTCATGTTGAACACTCATCATCACACATTTTGGATTAGATACAACATCCAATTGCTATACAACTACTACTGCTATTATAAAAGAATCCACGAATCTCAGTGTGATATCTTATTTTTACAAAACTTTAAATGCAGTTTTTGCACTTGTAACTTGTATAGTTCAGATACCTTCAGAATATGTTCATTCTATGAAAACCACATAAGTACATTTCAAAACTCATCTTCATCATTATAAAATCATCAAATATCATAAACCCAGGAGTCTTTAAGTAACAAGGGATTTTAAAACTATGTATATAATGTAACGTAATCTTTCAGATTTTATAATGCCAGCCTGATGGTTTTCTACTCCTGTAGTAAAATCTTTTGTTAGAGATCATTCGCATCTTCTTTCCTGCATTTGTTCTTCCTTACTCAAGCGAAAAAGTGCGAAAAGCTGAAGCGTTTGACTTAACAATAGTATTAAGCTATCAAGTAAAAAGAATATTATACTCTTTAAAGGTGTTAGGGTTTTTACATAGTACACACATATTCTAACTCAATTATCTTGATCTGAAAGGCCGTTTAATTTCTATTCAATGCATTTACTTTTACATGGACAAAAAAGTATTTACAGGTTTAGAGGGCTTTCAATATACAAAAGATGTTATAGCAGTTTTCAACATCTGATAGGAAGGAAGTCGACGGTACTTGCTTTTAGTTGGGAAGAAAATGCGGATTTAATCACATTCAAGTGCTTCAGAGCTCTTCTACCTGGTAAATTCTAAGAATGTTAAATTTTGAGTAGGATTTATTACAAGCATTCGTAATCTTTGCACATTACCATTCTATAACGCGTGAAATATTACAAATTGTTGTAGGCAGGCTCCGTTGTTGATTGTTGTTAATAATAATAATATATTATAAACGTGTTTTTCATACAAGCGGTACCCGAAAGCCGAAACATTCTATTGATTGTTGTATATTTTTCCATGCCTTGAAAACTTACTTTGGATCTCATTCATTTTTTATCCACCACTGGTTCTCATTCCTGATGGACTCAAAATACTTCCCTTCAACAGTAGCTGCTACTATCAAGATTTTGGATTTCAATATTCATTTTTTGTGATCAGCAGACCAGCTAATGAAGAAGACAAATTGCCGACGATAATTTAGAAACTCATTAAAAATGCACTAAGAAAAGACAATGGACTAATATTTTGGGTGTTGTAACATCATATTTTTTTAAATTGGATGGTGTCAGAAGCCCTGTTTCTGTATCTCAGACCTGGCCATCTTCATCAAACAGTGTTCTATAAATTGAATAAAATTGAAATACTTTTTTGTGTTGAGTAAAATAAACACATTGGTAAATTTATCAAGTGATCAGTCATCAAGTCATCATCATATACTTGCAATTAATATATACGATACAACGTCAGTTTTCCGACAAGATAAGCCATATACAGCCAGCTAGATGAATTTGAAAATGAGGTCGCCTTTTATAACGTTTGGGAAGCTTGGACTTATTGTTGTTACACTGAATATCTTTGTTTCAGATGTATCAACTTTCCCCGCAGGTAATGTACCTTTTTGATAACTTATTTCCGTTTTTTTAAACAAAAGGGTCATAAGTCATATTATTTTACTAACATGTATTTCATTCATTTATATTTTCCCCTTCTGTTTAGAAGCTACATACAGTTTAGCTTTTAAAATTGAATGATTGAATGCGTTATTTTTCATATGCAAGATACCTGGCTTATGTATTTCTTATAAATAAAACATATTCAGCCGACGACACACTGTTTTGCTACATTAATAAGTGATAAGGAATGATTACTTCTTTTTTCTTATACTTCTTACATAATGTAACAATCACTATCAGAAAGTAGCATAAAATGCTGTGTTAGCATTTTAAAGAAAGGTGTAAACCTCTTAGATTACTAAATTATTTTTTAATATACTTCGGTAAGCCTTCATTCGTTATAAATTTTTTGACATTGCTTTATTACTAATACTCAATGAGAACTTGCTGGTTTTGATTTTACTTTTTAACTGCAAAATATCTCTAAAATTATATGAAATAACTTTTCGAGTAGCAATACCAAAAATATTCATTTTATCCATTTTGCATTCTGAATACGTTAAGTTCTCTGTAAATTTTAATGAAGGCTTAAGGCTCCTCGGTTTCAGAAATTAATCCATGTTTTTTAATCGTAGGGACAACGGACACTACAGGATCATGGACAGAAATAGAAGTAACAGAATTACCAGCAGTCTTTGACTCAGGAACAGAAGTTGATATAATAACTATAACCGATCGTAATAACGAAATAGAATTGATTCCTGAGACAACAACTTTGCCGATCGTTGTTTCAGAAAATGACAAAGAAGAGGAAGGAACTACTACTACACATGTTTATAAAGATCAGGAAGAAATTTTGAACGAGTTGCAAAACATCTGGTACTACACTGAAGGTCTTAATGATGACCAAAATGATTTGAAATCCTCCCTTTCATCCCTTGTGCATATGACTTATGCAAGGGTTTATGAAATCGAACCAAATGAAACTCTTACCCGTCTTAAATTCCTTTTGAGAAAATTAAGATCTCGATTGTTACAAGAAGTAGAAGATTCCACGTCAGCGGATTTAGCTTCAATAACGACAGAAATATCAATAACACCAAACTCCAACTTGAAAAATAACACAGCCATGACTGCAAGCCTTCCTATGAGAAAAAAGAGGAGCTATGAAAAATATACTAATATTGCTACCTTTGAAAATGCTAACTCTGATGAAAATTCATTGTTTTCTGACCGAACTGATAGTTTTTACCAAAGACTGGCTGAGCTTAAAAGGAATCATTCTATTGCTCTGAGAGCATCAGCTAGTAATACAACGAATCAAAAGTTTATCCAAGTAGAAGATAAAATTCCCTTAAAGGTCTCGGCTGAATCTCGAGAAACCGAGGTTGAGGAAACAACCCAAAATCCATTTGGTATGGAATTATCTTCAACATCGGGTACAGAAGACCTAGTATTTGTAACTACAACACCTGGTGAGTTACTAAAACCAAGCCAAGCAGATGACAAAATCGCTTTCAGTCATGAAGATCCAATGGAAACACCTCCAGTATCATCAACGGTTGATGACATTGTTCAATCCATTATAGAAGTTTTGAAATATCCTGCAAAATATCAAATGTCAACTTCCACCCCATCCAACCCATTTAAACGACCGTATCCTACGATTTCAGTGCAGTTGTACAAGCCTACAAAACCATTACATAATGACATGGACAATGATATCAATGGCAACAGTCATACTACTGAGAAAGGAGCTCATGATCTTCCATCGTACCTCACCAACCTTGTTGAATTCAGTTACCCAGCTATAGGATCAAACAAACCCAAAGCTAATTCAACTTGGAGTCTGTTTAAACAGAATAACAAAAATGATACAATTAAGGATGATATGAACGCATCAAACACCACAGAAGCATCTATGTCTTCAACTACTCCTCAGTTTGCAGAAGCAATTGCTGAAGAAGTAGCGACTGAAATTTTAACATCTCCTACAAATATGATGAATCAAACTTTTGAACGGATAATTCTTGCTGCAAGCGCTATGGCTAACCTTTCAAGTGCATCAAGAATGGTTTTATTATTTGCAGCAGCCATTTCAATTCTAAGTATTGCTTTAGGGGTATATTCCTTAGGTCCCCCGATGGTTGCAGTGGGCGTTTTAGGTATTCTTGTTCCTGTATTAGTTCTACTTTTATTTCAAAGTAGTAGGCTTAAGCGTAGAAAGAGTGTTAAGCAGGATATTATGGAAAATGTTAGTTTGGATGATGTAAAAAAGATTCTGGAACTTATAGCTGAAGCTGTTGAGAAGTACAATTAAAGTTGCAATTTGCAATGCATATTATCATGTTGGATGATTTCAGATTTTGCAATAACCAACTACGCTACTATAGTAGAACAGTAGTAAAGATATAACCTGTAAATTGAAAATTGTTTGACACTCGCATCGTCAATATTTTAAGGGGTATTAAGTTTTAGTATAATTTTGTTTTTAATAATATTGGGTGTAATTTAAAAAAGCAACCTCAGAATGTGACCTTTAGCTGTAAAGAATACTTGGACGGTAGAAAGTGTATATAATTAAATTTAAGAAATGAAAAATCATTTAAAACGTAATCCTTTATATGTTAAAGATTATTTACTGTTATCATTATTAATTTAAAAAATGGAGTTGTAAAGTAAGTCATATTTACAAATTTACGAATAAATGATATTCGATCTCAAAAAGTAGAACACTGCCTAACTAAAACTTTTTAATAATAAATGTGCTACTACGTTCACTTCGGGTAATTGGGAACTAATTTTAAGTATTACACACGTATTATTAGGAATTAAAACTAAAACTCATATAAAAAACGTTGTTTGTTTTGTAGCTTCATGTGTCGCCCTTTTTCTTTTAAAAATGCATGATGATGGTGATACCGTTGTTTTATGTAATTACGTTTTATCTTATTAGCAGAACCACCCAGATGAAACATCATGAGATCATGACATTATGAAGTAGATGCCCAGGTTGAATTTATTCTTTGTATTATTTAACAAATCTAATATTCTTTTAGATCTTGACCACTTAGGATTTAACCTCAGAGTAAAAATGTCGCAGCACGTGAAATGTGCAAATTCGCTGTGATCACATTATTTCTGTGCTTGATTGGCTTATCCCAACTTGGCTTCACAAAAAAGCACAATCGTGTAGGACAATTGGATTTTACCAAGAATAACAGTGAAATTGTAAATGAGACAGCAGTATCGAATCCAACCTATTTTAAAAACTCTGTCAAATTGCATAATTTTCAAAGTATATCATCAAGCAGAGGTAGTGTTGCTGCAACAAGGAAACCTCAGAATAATAATGCAATTGTTGCTATCAATAATTTGAGACAGTCGTTCCAGCAAATAGCTAAAAAACTAGGAAAACTTGTTGGGAATTCTCCATCAACGACTTTGTTACTTCTCGGTTTTACTTTGGTACCCCTGTTCATTATTTTGGCAGCTATAATGGCATTCTGGATGGGACCAATGATTACAGCAGTAATTTCATTAATGGTTCCGTTAGCAGGATTTGGATTGATTCTTCTTCCTTCTCTTATCATTCAGCAAAGTCAAAATCTTGCGGGTTGAACTGATAAGCATGATTTCATCAAGAAGGTTTAGAGTTTAAAGTTCTTAAATGTGATATGAATTTTTCATCGTCAAATTTACACAAAATTGTATATAAAACTCATGTGCATATATTAAAGACATTATAACGGTAATTAGTGAATTGAAGTTGAGCTGTCAAAAAACTCTTTGTGCTTAAGAACCGTGAAATGTTAGTAGTTACCTGCCTGAATCAGTATTCTCTCAAAAATGTCATAAATTAATAAGTGCCTACTAGTACTTAGCAGAAACTTAGAAACACAATGTATTTGTTTGTTATATTACTCGACCCGTTTTGATTCTTCATGTATTTTGTTCAGTTCATACATATTTTTTAACATATGGAAATTAAGATCTAACTGATATACAGATCAGGTTAATACTACTGATTGAAAAATGAATGCATCGGTATATGGTCATCGTTCTGCGAATAAGGTAAAGTTTTCTTTGTATTTTTTGTAAGTTTTCTTTTTTAAAATGTCTTAAATTTATTTTAAGAAATGTCATGCTGTTTTTAAGAACTGTATTCATATAACTTCAAACAGTTTTATATGCTATTATTTACGGTATTAGAGGAAGACATTTGATACATCTTTATTGGTCAAGGTTTCAAAAGACAGTTTTTTCTTCTTTAGGACAAATTGTTTAGAACAAAATGTGTACCTCTAATACCGTCAAAATACCACGACGAGAAACCTATAGTCTAATTTTCTTAGTTGATTAACAATTTTTTATCATTTTCATGTTTGATATAGACAAGCTTGGTTTGATACATTTGAATGCAATATGAAAAATATTACAACAATAACAGGTACTTTGTACACATATATAATTACAGGTACACGTACATTTTTCTCGGAAGGTCTCAGTTAACATTATAACCATT
>JAQGAA010001448.1:0-15659 GCA_034696425.1 Isotoma viridis | reverse complement strand
CAGCACTATGATACAATAATTTTTAAGGGGCATCTTTCAGTTTTTGTGCTAATAAATTAAAGCTTTTTAATTCATTGTAAACATGAAACGGAAATTGAGGACTATGGGTGTGAAACAAAAAACTTTATATTTGTTTTGATCAAGTATAAATATTTTTTTGTTGGTGTACAACTTGAAGCAGCTCTCTGCTAACAATTCACGATTTAAAACATTTCCAAAGCTTGAATATAACATTTAAACCATTCTTTGCATTTGCATTATTTATTTTAAGATGCAGCTTTGTTTTCAGAAGATAGATTAAGCACAGCACATAATATATTAAATGATAAAATGATATATTAAACTATTAAGCACCTAGATATTCTGCCAACATGACAATTAAATTTACCTGCAACGCCTGTTCTAATGAATACACACCATATTGTCCCAGAACCTTCAACCTGCATAATTCTAAGTATTTTTGTCACAAAAGAGTCCCCAAAATATCTAGATAGGATAATGGTCAAATTAAATAAAACTCTGAATGAAATTGGGTTGAGATACAAAACTATTATGTTCCTTGATATACAATAGGTCGGTAACATATCAGAAGACGATAAATTGACTTGTATCAAAGGAAACGTGAGTCATTAGTTTAGATTACTAGCACTGAATAGTCACAAAAGAGAAGTATGAATGAAACATGTACCTAAAACTAAATATTATAATTTATGCACTAGGAGCACTTGCTACCTAAATGTAAGTCTACATTTCATTTTATTGTATTGATTTTATGAACTAAATTGTAATTTAAATAAAAATATATGTTGCAATTAATCAGTCTTTAACTTTATTTCCATTCTATTCCTTTATTTTCTCCGCTGATTTCTAAGATACTCAACTCTGAGATGTAAAGAAGATCCCCCAAAATTTCATTGAAATCTTCCTCATTATTTTTCAAGGTCTGAATATTTTTTTTATTTTTAGGTCATAAACGTTAAAATGCTAACTTTCCGAACAAACCCAACAAAATCAATAAGTGATAAAAATAAGTTCAAAACTAACGAAGACCTTGAATTACAAAAGCAAACAAAATTAAATTAATATTGAAAATCTGTCATTCCATTCGTTACGTAAATAACTCCCAAGTACTCAATTTTGGCACGTACTGCAGTTTGCAAAAATCATTTCAACATCTTTGCATTTAAACCATCTTTGCTAATTTTTCCGATATACGTAACAATTCTGACACGAAAAAAATACAAGGCTGTTTCAATATACTTCAATGGGTAATTTAAAAAATAATAAGAGACAATCTAGCACGTATATGGAGAAAAACTAAATTTAGTTTGATAAAATATGCTAAGCCTTGTTACATACAGGCAAAAGCATATTACCTATATTCCTCTCTACTTTTTACCATACAGTCCATTTTCAGACTCTAAAGGCAGAGTAGCAGGACAAAGTTAATTTACAAGGTAGTGATTCAATTATTTTTATTGCTGATGAGTGAGGCAGGTATTAATTTAGCTTGGCAGATTTAACAGCAATGACTCATTACATGTCTTGGTCTACTATAGACACCTCGGCAAAATACCAGGCAACCTGATATTTTCTTTTAGATTGTCTTCCTTTCTTGAAAATCAATCTGGCGTAATAATCCATTTGCTATGTATGAATTACGACTACTAATTTCTTTTACCCAATACCAGTAGTAGTCTCTAGATATTCTACTTACATAAGAATGATCGAATTTGCGATTAAGTTATAACTTATTTAACTATACAGACGATGTATTTAAGATTAATACAATCTTCTTTCAATGTACAATGCTGTCACCTTTCCCCAGTGATTGTCGACTTTCCCTTGGAAATTGGCTATGAAGTGAAAGTCCTCATACTAATTGAATTAATTAGATGGCCCTGAGAGAGACAAAAGACGACTTGGCAACTTATAATGTCCCTCTTTCCAGTCGTAACTAATTACTGTAACTTAAGTGAACATTTCTCCAAAAGGGTTTGCAAGGATGGTGCTCCTACTTTACACCTTTAGCTTCCAGATGTACTTTAAAGCACTCGACTAAAGCGAATTTGGTAAAGGGCCAATCTAATAACAAAGGCAAAATGGAAAATAACCACTTTTCCAAGTAAATTGTATTATAAGCATTGACTTCACCTATGTTTCATGAATTATTCTTATGTGAAGTCATTAATGCTAGCTGAACTCAACCTAGTAAGCTTTTATTCAAATACTACTACTTACTAAACGTAAGTATAATAATTATAATACTGCCATTAAATTCTGAAAATAATGTCACCATATATAAAATGATAGATTGCGAAGTTCTTATTTACTGACAATAATAGAACATGAGTTCGTCTCAGTGAATTCATAGCCTTTAATTCCAAGGAACTAACTTTCTCCCCTCGACATCTTGGCATCAGGTTCAGGTGTACCAGCTTTTCCAAGAATAGCGTATCATATATCTACTTATACATCCTTGTACTTGTGCTAAAGTTGCAAACTTAACTGTCATCTATTTCTAACATCCCATCAACTGAAATAATATTTGATGAAAAGCAAATTAAAATATGACACGTTCCGTTTTTAAGAACTACCTCAAAGAGTGAACCACTCAACTATGCAGCAATAATTTCCACCTAAGAATCTTTTGGAACTCTTATCTATAAATTAAAGAGACAGATCCACCACCAATTTCCTAGGGATTTATTTAGACTAACAGTAAATTTTAACAGTTTTAATCAAAACACACCACAGAAAGTTTCGTTGATCTTATTCTCCACTAAATTACTCACAAGTCAGTCTAACAAACTTAGTCGTATTTAACACTGAAAACATCTACAACCAAAAAACTACCCACCACCAGATGCATTATCTTCTTAGTCTATCCTCAAAATATTCTGACAAAGCATTTTTTAAATATATTCATACATTTGAAAAAGGAAATATAAGGTAGTCATGAAGAAACTTTACTTGGAAACGACCCATGTTATTTTTAATATAATGCGGATGTGAATAAAATATACACATTCATAAGCCCTCATGAATTTCAAAGACGTCGAGTCGTGTGACAGGTGCGGGCACGGGTGGACTTATATATTTATATAAATCTACTTGAACTTTCATCTTTATCACTCTCAACATATAATAACCTCCATGTTGATTTCCTTTTCTAAAAATTTTTCGAACAGCAGCATACATACATATAATATAAACCAAAGACTGTGAGATTGCTGGAAGGAGTCACCTACGACCTACATTTTGAGATACATAAAAGAAGGTGACGCATCTCTTAAAAGAAGTAAATGCAGTCACCCCAGCCAGTAGTATAAGTATCAAGTGGAATTTACTTATTCATGACTGAGTAGTAGTAAAAAGATAAGCATGAAAAAAATGGAGATACTTCAAAAAAATGTAAGATACGTGAATTTTTTTTCTTCTTTTTCTTGCCTCTGGACATCCTTTGGAATACAGAAAGTAGAAACTCAGTTAGGGGCTAGAACGGATGAGAATATCGAGTCAATCATCTTACTTTCTTACAACCAGCATTTCCTTATACTTTCCTTATTTCAATATTAGTTAAATTCCGTGAGAATATTATTTGGCGATTCATCTGCCCCGAAGCCCACTATTCTACTTTCTAATTCTTAATCTATTGTGAAAGTAAAATAGTCTTTTTAATTTTTTATAAAAAGAATACTTTGTTTAAATACCCTTCAAGCAATTGTGTAGGTGGAGTATGGGATGGAAATGTGGCAGTGAGTTCTTTTTTGTTTAGTTCTTAATATGAAATGAAGAGTCCTTTGTTAGTTTTTAATTAAAATAAATTGGTACACTAGGCTGGAAGATATAGTTTTACCGGAGTACTAACGTTTGTAGAATAAAGTTAATTTAATTATTTTTTTTATTAAACTTTGCAAGGAAATTAAATTAACCTTTTTGTGCATTGTCTCATCGAAATTGTTTTCAGATTTTCCTTCATACTTAATATTTTTCCAGGTGGATCCGAATGTGATTATTCAACAAGCTGAAGCTACGTCAATTTTTCTCTTTTAGGATTTAAAAGAAGAAACATGCAAATAAAAGATATTTCTATTTTCAGATTGTTCCATGAATTCGACAATTGGCTGTGTAACATAAGATCCGGCATTGTGGAAAACATAGAATGCAAAGAATAAAATAAATTAACTTTACCCAGCTTTTCAACTCTTATCCCCTTCACTTCTATAATTTAATACAAAAGTATTCCAAGGTTTTCTTCTCCAAGAAAATCTCTTTAGTGCCTTTGTGTATGGCTTATTTGGCAGTCAAGCTGTCTTAACTAACACCACAAAAGTCAGGCAACATCTAATTCTCACATATCTTCTGGCATGACAGAATCTAACAAATGCATATATTAAAACCCGGTATGAATGTTATGTATTATACTTGAGGGAATTCTCATAATAAAGCCCCATAAGACAATGTTTGATTGATTTACTTCTATTTCTTTTCAAATTACTTCTGAGCCAAGCATATGTATACGAATTGCTACACATAAAGCAAGCACTATTAATAGTACAAATATTGATTAGCGAAAGTGATTCAATGGTTGCCCACCACCTGCTGTCCTCCCATCCGATCCGGAGCGTGATGAGTTGATCCAAGTCTCATTTTTACCGTCAACGATAAAGCCTTCGAACTAGAACTAAAAATAGTAGCTCTTTGATAACAAGTAATTACTACTATTGATGTGGACAATAAGCAAAATTGGCCATGACTATCTTCTAAAGACATGATTTTGTTCCTTGTTGTTACTGACTTTCATTACTCGCTAGTACAAGTAAAAGAAAACAACTTCCTCTTTGATTTATACTTTATTTTCATGTTTCTCGCGTATACCTTGGAATTATAGTCATACTATCAGATCAAGTAATACAAAGTTAAATTGCAATCAGGCTTAAAAATACAAGTCAAATATTTAAGGTTTAGTACGAATTGTACTTTAGTGGTGAATTTTTTGCCTTTCGTAATCACTGATTTGGAAACATGAATTTCTAATCTTAAATTGCATTTAAAATGCTGGCAAATGCAGGTTCCACAATTTTTCGTGATTGTGTAAGTGCTTCGTTCCGTACCGGAGTAGCGTACGATATGCTACGCTTTTAGTGCTCATTGTAAACTACAAAGTAGTCGATGGTGTAATTAAGCTGTTGTGCTTGTGTGACAATTAAGCAAGTGCTTTTTAATATCCGTGATTATAGAATGCTTGTACATATTAAAAGATATTGAGACCACCAATGGAAATCGGACCGATATTTACACAATTTAATCGCGATTAAATTGCTCAAAGAAACTTACACTTAAGTAAATCTAATTACTTGATTTAATTCTGCTGTTCATCATTTTATTCAGTGATTGAAATTTACTCTATAATTTTTTTACTTGCATATATTTTAGTAAACATTTTGTAAACTTTGAAACATTTCTCTGTAGCTACTTCAATACTACTCGTACTCATGTAATATAATAATCCTTTTATTTTGAAACCCTTAAGTTATATAACATACATCGTAACATAATGTCTATTACTGATTGGTACTGACATTTTTATATTACACATCATTAACATTCACCCAAAAGGCTGACTTTGCTACTCTAAACAGACATCAAACACTTTATAATACACTGACTCTAATTAATATTTCTTTTAATTCACACATTCAATCAAAAAAAAAACGTTTGAAGTGTTAGAAGACCCGTAGCCTGAAGTTAATTTAAATTATAACAGATTGTACCTGACTTTTACAGGGTATTTTGTAAAGCAAAATTTTGAATATTATACAATATAATATGTTATTTGACTTTGTTGAATAATTTCACAGCTAAGGCGTTCAAAACAAGAACAGATATATTATATAAGAATGTTAAATAATTTGGGTCTAAGTGAAACTAGGGACAGGTTCAAAATTATAAAATGACAAAAGTTTTAAAACAATATTCAATTGTTCATACCGTCCAACTTATACGTAAGATTTACACAGAATTTTTTATAGTTCAATTTCACACATCATAAAGCTTCAATGGTAAGAGGAGATAAGCGTCAAATTGGAAAATAAGAATTTTAAATCAGTTCTTAATGTTGAATTTTAAATTCAATAAGTCTGCACCTAGAGTATATCTAGGTACAGACTAGATAGAGGTAAGATAGAGGTAATTGGCATTATGATTTAGATCACAGATTTAAATAAGAGTATAAAAGTTATTTGAAGTTACGCTAATGAAAAATGAATCACAAATATAAAAATCAGTCATATAATAGTAACAGCAGCAACAATACCACCACCGTTAAAATCACGAATGATATGTAACGCAGATATAATAGAGGTTTTTAAGAATTTTTCTGAAAAAAATTTACATTAATAGCCACTTAACAGACCTTTCTTCATTATTAACGCGTTTATATGTTGAAGAAAGTTTCAACTTCTAACGGGAACGATCAACGTCCGTAAATTTAAGTATTTAGAGACAAAGATGAAATTGATATTACACAACTACAAAGGTTTACGATCAAGTTGGCTTAAGTCAACCTGCCAAATTAGAAGTTAATCAAACTAAATTAACCTCTTAAAAACCCCAGGTTCCTTAAATTTAAAAGGTTAAAGGTCAGACGATTTTTTTGGAAAGATATTTTAGCTTCCGGTTTTGTTCTACCAGTTTAACTTTGGCCAAAGTAACCTGGATTTGAAAACAAGAACGGGTGAGAAACTGTGCTATGAAAACTACATTAACGCATTAACATAATTTTCATCCTTGAAAAATGTCTAGATACTCTACGGACGAGAAAAGCCGTCACTAAAAGAGACATCATATATAGAGGCTCGTAAGACAGTTTATCACGGAGAAAGTCACACAGGAAAGAATTTTCTTTACATGTATCACACCAATATGTTTTTAAAGATAGAATGAAGTGGCAACATTAAAATCACCCTGCATGCAAGATTCATCTAATTTGACTACAAATAATTTTGTTTATAAACAGCATTCAACAGTATGTACATGTCTACTTTAATGAATATTACTTTCTCTAGACGTCTTATTTGTTGAGATATACAGGTCTGACGAAGAGGTATAGGAAATCTGAGATCTGCAAGTAATTAATTATATTTACACCTTAACTCTCCTCAACTTAATACTCAAGTCAAGAAATGTTAAATACCTGTAGGCCGAGCAATATAAAATCTGTGTAAAAAATTTGACCTAAAACTATTCTGAAATACAAATATGCGGCAGATCCCCACACAATAATATATGCATATTATGAAGACTAAAATGATCATTTAGAAGAACGGAAGACTAACTTGAACGATTCATAAAAATAATACCTCGCAACAGGTACCATTCGTGGAACTCGTGTAGCAAAATCTATTTGCTAATGAACAACAACTCATCTATATAAAGTAGTAGTTTGTAAAATACGCAATCATTCATTAAAATAGTTTTAATTTAACTCTAATTGTAATTAATTAATGATAAATCGCAGACTTTATCGATGTGTGCTTAGGCTGGTTGTTTTTATTCCACTGATAGATTCCGCAGATGGACTGCCAGCTACTGTCAATTCAACTGCTGGATCTTCTTGTACTTCAAGCGTACTATTTTTGATCCCATATTTGAAATACATTATTAATCCTGAAAATAAAAAAAGCATATAGTAAATTATAGATTCATTCTAAACAGTGTCGTAAGATTTCATTCCAAAATAGTCGCGTTTTACCAAATGTCATCCAAATCGTGAATCTAACAAGTGTCAAGATAGATAACTTCAATATCAGGTAGAAGTTGACCATCACAGCAATAGCTGGAACGAATGGAAGTCCCGGTGTCATGAATAACAACGCCTTGCTGCAAATAAAATTATTAGAAACGATCATTCATCATGATTTATGCAGATGGGTTTCATTTCTGATGATGTTATAGTTTTTGTAAATCATACATACTTGTTTTGGGGCTTTCTAGAGATGACTAGGAGACAATACATAATCCCAGCGAACAAAAGCACTAAAATAAAGCCACATAAGCTTCCCCAGAATCCAGTACTGCCAACATAAGCAACTAGAAGAAGGTCGAATGCAACTATCTGTAAAAATAGAAACCCGACGAGCTTGGTTACAACACGACCAGTTTCTTCTGTACATGGCCCGGGCTCTTTCCACGGCATTAGTTTTGGACACAAATATTGGAACAATCTGATAATTGGAAAGAAAGCATAAAAAATCAATGAAATGGAAAATCTTTATCCGAATGAAAATATAAAGCATGAAGACTTGATTTGATACCTCATTTGCTTTTCCCATCGACTCATTCTTGGAGAAGATCCCGCATGGACTGAACCATAGTACCTAGATTCGTTTCGATCTGCCATAAGGAACGCATCATCCGCCTCGGTATCCCCGATTGTGTCGGTATCATCGGAATCCGGGGATGTGCGGGTAACCTTTCGGACAAGAACAGGTCCTCCAGCTGGTGGGGCAGTACCAGACATTAAGTTAGTACCGATACCAAGAGAGAGGCTGAGACGCTGCGTTGCTGACTGAGGACCATTGGGGTATGCAGAGCTACTACTACTTCTAAAGGTATCCTGTTGCTGTGATGTCTGTCCCACACCTTGATTTTGTTGAAAGAGAGATGCACCATAATCCTTCGTGGGTGTGGTCCCTCCTGTGGGAGTTCCTGCCATCGGGGACCCTTGCATAGGGGTTCTTATCGACTGTGGCAACAGGTCTACTAATGTAGTTGAAGTTGGCTGATAACGCAGCAGTAGGACACAAGTTGAAACTAGCGTGTATGCTAACAATGTCCCTGTGGAAATAGGAAATTCATTGTATTATAGTTATGGATTTTTTCCTCACAGTTCTCTATACAATGGTAGAGCTTTTATTTCTTTCGTTGGTCACTGTGCTTTTATGCACAATGATTTATGTATTTGTTATAAAGTTATCATGTCATCTTTTACTTTCACTGCAAAAAGCAATTGTATCAGTGCTGTAACATTTCCAGCTGCTGAGTTAAAGAAGATTTATACTTTCACTTATCTCTACTTTATTATGAGAAACGAATAGAATCAGCTTCGTACCAATGTTTGGTCAGATTTTGAAAAGAGGAAAAGGTTTTTTATCTACAATCGTTTCACATTAAAAATGGTTTCGTGAGATGAAAAAGTTTTAATAAAACGTTCTCAATTTAAAAGAATACACGTTCTCATCTATTTTTCATCGAGAACAGCATAATACTACATTTTTCTCGGTACGAGGTCTTTGAAGTAATTTTTCAAAGAAAGTTACATCCTGTGCACCTACCAATAGACATCATTTCAACAAGAATCTCCAATTGTATAATAAGCGATGCGAGAGCTGCCATAAATCCTAAAACAACTGTTGCCACTGCAGGAGTCCCTGTCAAGCTCCAAATTTCTGATAGCCATCTAGGAAAACAAAAAGGTTTTCAACCCCATATTAGCCCCAAACGGAAATAAGCATTTGTTATATAACTTTCAGTATCGCCTAAGAGAAAAGTCTATAATCAAATGTCTTACTGAAAAATCAGGCCATCTTTAGCCATAGCATAAACAATCCGAGGCATAGGAAACATAGATCCAAACATAGATACAGTAAGTCCAGCTAATGCTCCAACGGCTACAACATATTGACATTTTTGAGCTCCCACTTGTCCAAACATCTCTACTAATGCTGAGTCCTTTGCTACTTCATCATATGGCACTGCAAGTCACAAAAGTCTATTTTTACAACAATGCCTCTATATTAATACAAAATGCATTTATCATTTAACCGTACCGATTAAAGTCAGCATTGCAGATGATGTGACGTAAGCCACTAAAATAATAACTAAACTTCCAACGATTGCGATAGGTATTGATTTTTTAGGATTTGTTGCTTCCTCCCCAGTCGTTGCTATAATATCAAATCCAATGAAAGCATAAAAGCAGGTTGCTGATCCTTTTAGAACCTGAAAAGAAACACACATCCATTAAACGCAATGTCCACGCAATGTACAACGGTTACACAAGGCTTTAGAGGCTCCGCCAATTGCAGTATAATGTTCAAATGTCGAAAGAAAGTGCTTTGAAATCCAATTCAGATAAAAATTTACAATCTACTTTCCATTACGGATCTGTCCAAAAGAGAAGATGAAATGGAAATGTATCGGACTCGAATATTTGCTCAGTCCATGTACTCAAAATTGTTCATAAGCACCCTATAAGGATTCCATACGATACAAGATGGGACTAACTCCAGAGAAAGTGGTTACTTCCTCCTTCGATCGAAGGGAACATTATTTTGTGTCTCGTTTTTACATTCACCAATCATTCAGTTCCATCGATTGGTGGCTAAAAACTTTCACCAACTGGGGTCCAAAAGTCCCAAAAGACACAGCGGCACTTTATTGACGTATAAAAGTAAAAGTCTACAAGAATAAAGTAAAAGTTATTACAACATACCCCGGACCAGCCAAACGGTAAAAATCCTCCAAAGTCAGTCCAATTTGAGAAATCAATATAAAAAAGTCCAGCCGTCATGATGAATATCCACACGGCAAAGTTTATAGCATTGAGAACATTATTGAAGATTACGGACTTTTGAACCCCCGCAATCAGCACCACCATCATTATTAGTGTTATGAAAAATGCAAGGACGTCTGGAGGCTGACCTATAGTTGTCCATCAAATATGAATATATACTAACTCTCAATTGTCTTATTACTTGATCATTTTTTAGATAAAAATCAAGCCCAAAGCGACCAAAGAAATAAATTTCAGAAAAGTTATTGATAGTTAATACTGAACATGAGATGAAAGTTTAACTTAATCATTAAGGAATTTAATTTCTTGGATAAGAAAACTCTTGAAACGAAAAGGAACTCCTTTTTCAGTATGAATATCCCACTTTAACTCATTCAAGAAAGAAAATTATTAAAGTATTACAGACAGCTTGACTTAAATTATACAAGTTTGAGATCAAACGTACCATAAAATGTTCCGATGGAGTTTGCCAATTTATCCGTTATTGCTCCACTGCTAATGGCATCAAAACAAGCACTCAAAGCACAAGCACACGCCGAAGTTCCTATTAAATACTCCAATACCTTCAAATAACATTACATATTACATAGTAAACAGCCAAAACCTCCTCCCAATAAAAAATAAATAAAATTACCAACCATGTTCCAGCCAATCTATAGCAAAAATATTTTTACAGTTACAATTTGTAGAAAACTTTAGATACCAAAATTTGTACCTTATGTTTTATAATAACAATAGCTTACCACGAATGCAATAAATTCCCCTATTCAAATCAATTCAATAGTTTAATTGACATTTATTTATTTATTAAACCATATTAATCTAATAGATAATTTATATAAATTTGACATACCGACTGTCACATATGAGTACATATATGCGCTCCCGGATGTATGAGGCACGCGGCCGGCGAATTCTGCATAACTCGCTCCTAAATCAAAATTATTTCCAATACAAAATTTATTTATGCAAATCGACTTTCTCCACATTTAAGAATGCTTCTCAAGGACGCATGCATGGATGGCTAAGAAAGTCGAAGTTAGATCTAATGATTAAAGGGAAAACTACAGGAAAGGACTAATTACTCCAAGGGAAAGTTATAATTACTCGACATTAATCAACATTCGCTTAAAGGAAATCTAATCAAGGCCAAATTTGTATTTAGTCATAGGGGGTGCATATGTAACACAGGAAATAACTTTGTTAGACTGATTTACAAATCTCTTCAAAGTTACAGTTAGAAATGTTTCTACTATTCACTTTCAGACAATGCTATTTCTTACTCTAAAACGTGATGTACATATAGAGAACACCTAATGCATTATAGAAGTCACATTTAACATAAATTTCTTTCGTATGCAAATAACTTTTTCAACAGAATACAAATTAGTTAAGGATAGTTATCCAACCTTTCTTTCATTCTTGTGCATTAATTTGTTCGTTTTTCTTAACAAATTGCAAAGTTAAAAACGAAAAAAAGAAAAATAAGTCTACTACATTTTTTGAGAGAAGAAATTTTATTTTTCTCAACAGATCAATATAGACTTTTCCAAGCTAAATTGTTCGGTAATGGGTTTTGCTGCAGTATGCACTAACCTAAACATAAAATTGCTTCTGATGCCAGACAAATACATCAAAGTTGTTCATGATGTCTATCCAGTGTAAGGATTATTTCCCTGTAGCTTATCATCATCATCATTACTGTGATAGTGAGAAAGAAAGTAAATTGCTCTGAGTAATGATAGTAAGTTCTCATGATAGGTGCAATAACGATTTACTATAATATTGAAAAGCTTAGCTATAGATAATAGTTTTACTTATACATAAAATAGCTAAAATTTACATGTTACAAAACTGTTCATCCCCTATGACCTTTTGCCTTCTATAAAGTACATAAAATAAAGCTAGTACAGTTTTACTTTTACATGCACTGTTTTCTGTTTTGTCTATGACAAATAATCCGTAAATGATATTGTTGTTTTTGTTTTAAAAGTTGAATATTCGAAAATCTTAATAATAACAAGATTTGACAATTCTTGAAAACTGCTGACATTTCAATTTTACATATTAATAAAAACAAATTACAAAAAAAACAATACATGAATCAAATTTCAGTTTATTTTGTCATTATTATACCTAGCAGGTATAATAATGACAAAATACTTAACTTTCCTAAGAAAATCTCTAGTTACCGATTGATGAGTACTATGAATTTCAGTTCAGCACAAAAATCTGTAAAGTGCTTTGAGTAGCTACTTTAGTATGCAAAGTTAGACTTCATGACTTTTCACCTTTCCATTTCCTGGCTACCAAATGCAATAGTAGCCGTGTTGAGTTTAAGTATGAAATATTACACCTATTATTTCTTGATATCGTAAGATTTTTATTACCTGCACAAGATTGAAAACTACCTAGTCTAAGATTCATTTTATTTCAAAATAAATAAAGTGTAGACAGGCATATAATATTATATCATTTTTACAACTTTACTCTTTTACACTTTTACATGAGCGTTTTCTGAATAAGAACAACAATGATTCATTGTCGTTGTCGAAGATAGTAAAAAATAATGACTAGGAGAAAGTGCAAATAAGATAAAACAACCTAACAAGATTGCTAGCTGTCTAGCTTAAACCTTCTTTATGACTTTAAGCAGTTGACAATAAGGGAAGTTTATTGTTTTAAATATTTCTATTTTGCCATATATAATATCCAAAAAGACATTTACTACTGTATAAAAGACAGCTTGGCAGTGTCATTGAAAGGAGGACATTACAAAAGAAAATGTACCTCAGTTACATTAATACCCAGTTTATCCCCTGAAAACTTATTTTTTACTATTAGGAGAAATTCTTACCATACTTCATTTCTATTTTACTACAATGGGACGTCTACGGTCTAACTAATTTCATGATTCATGAGCAGTGTAGTGATTGCATGTGATTTGAGATGTCCTCTTTATCAAGAATTCCTCAGAGAGAAAGGAAAGGGACGATTCTGACGTTAAAAGTTTTGGCAAAATCGATATCCTAGAATACAATTTGTGGAAAGGAAATGCCTTACCACTAGCTCTGAAGGAATGGTAAACACAGTTTATCCACATGCAACAAACTCATCGCAAAAGTTAGCTTATTTGTCTTGGCCTCTCTCAATTTTTGGCAATTCCAGGCTCAACCGCAATATATAGGCAATATTATTTGTGTGTGAATTCACACGAACAAAATTAGGAACAATAATCTTTAACAAAAACTCCAAAACAGAATGTTGTCCACAAAGTAATAAATTGTCGAAAATGAAACTTTTGCTTTGAGTGAAAGGCCTTGATAGATTTATGAATGATTTTCTTTCGTTGAATTGCCGACCGCAGACGCTATAAGAAATATATTACCGAATACCATATTATAAAAGATCAATGGTCAGAAGTTGTATTGATTTTTTTAAGATTAATACCCAACAACTAAACAGTAATAAGACACACATTTCATATAAAATTCTTTCGATAAGCTACACATAATATGAGTATAGCATATACCCTTACATCATATGAGTACGTTGAGTCAACTCGACTAATAAATGGACACAGTCAATTTATTAACATAGCAGCTAGCCATAAATACCAACACTTTAGAAAGGTTTATGATGTCTGAAATACTTCATCCACTTCTGAAGCAACCACAATTTTCTAGTGTTTTATCACCACTACCACGACCAGACACTAATAAAGATGAATGAGCTGAATCGTAGTGTAAGTAATGCATTTTAATATAGTAATGGCATGCCTATTTATATATATATTTAATCTTTAAGTGCGGGACTTTCACTCCCATAAACATTCAGTGTTAATAAAAACACAGTAAACATTTTTGTCACACAACCCCATTGTAACACCTAATTACAATTTAATATGATAAACTCCGATTTACTTCAAGGGTAAATGTTTTGTCATAAAAAGCGAAGAGCGCTTTTATGGGAAATAGGGTTTTGGGGACACAAAGATACATGGTTAGCTTCTCTAAAAGTTACAAGTAAGAAAGTTTAACAAAATGGTGAAACTACTAAATAAGTAGTAGATTCTTTAGAATGAACTCACCAGAGAAAATCGATGCAACGGCAGCGATAATAAAGGAAAGGATGACACCCGGACCAGCCACGGTCCTAGCAACCATTCCTGCAACCAAATACATCCCAGTCCCCACGCAACTTCCAACTCCAAGGGAAGTTAAATCCAGAGTTGTTAAACATTTCTGAAACATATCATCATTTGTCCAACCATTAGTCTCGTTAAAATGGATCCATTATCTACTCCATGCCACTTGGCATTTCCTTAGATCGTGATAAAGAAATTTAGTTAAAGAAAAAGAGACAAAGTCATTCATTATCATTATTATCTTGGAACCCAACTTTTATACTATTTCCTTCCCACAATACCATGTTCTAACTCTACTTACTACATTTCCTGCAAATAGTTCTATGTTAACGTAGTTATTTCCAAGACATTTTTTGCTCAATGTGATCCATTACAGTACAAGTTGACGATTTTTAGCATGTATACAGAAGTACACTTTATCTAGCTCACAGAAGTAAAATTCATGGACATGAACAAATGTCCACTATATAGCATCTATCTAGTTACATTATGGTAATGCAGGAACCTAGTGAAGATGAGTTTGTCTCTGGGAGTATGGATACGACAGGTTACTTAATAGGATTCGTGAGACAATTTTTAGTTACTACCTACAATAAGTGGTTTATCCATAGTGTTTTACTTCAGGTAGAATACGAAAGAAAGACAAACTTTCACCCAACTGACTTGCAAGAAAAATTGCGCAAATTTATTCTTCCTTGATGTTCTCTTTTGGAAGTTTCCTTAATCCTTACTAGATACACACTTCCTACTACATTAATTTCATACACTATATATTATGAACTGAAAATAAATTCCCAGAATATACTTCTTTACCATATACCATCCTACTTATGAAAAAAAATATATATAACCTAAAAATAAGCCAGATGGTTTACTTTTACATTTTTGTAGAAACTAAAACGTACAGTAGTTTTGTAATACAAATTGCATCCA
>JAQGAA010001447.1:0-15659 GCA_034696425.1 Isotoma viridis | reverse complement strand
ATATAATAAACAGCATGTAATATTATATTTGAGATATTTTCATAAGAATTTTCCTTTAAGAAACTTTAAATCTTTTTAAGGTAGTATAAATCGAGTAATGATGGTAATAGAGAATTATCCAGTCACTTTTCACCACTTGTTCAAGGAAAGGTAAGAACTTTAAGAGACTTGGATACCAGAATTGGTACGAATCTAGACTGAATTTCGAACAGATTGTAGGTAATTAGGTACTCCACATGAGATTCTCGTTTCGCGGCTGGAGAAGAAGAAGGAAAGATCCAGATCCATGAATGAAATTCTGTTAAAGGTTAAATATATTACGTAATGATGGGATGATATATGTGTACCTTTGGGTTTTTTATAAGCCAATACCTACCTAAGGAGATTAGGGTTTTTGGGTGTATATAATAATAATAAAGGATTAACAGGAAGATATCATGGGAAGGAAAAAAGCTTCGGAGTGTGTACAGAGGAAACATATGTATTTTAGTATGAACTAATATTATATTGATCCACATGCACATGTACTTACGTAATACATACATCCAAGGTAATAATATTATTATTATTTTGAGATATGATTCTTTGAAAGTGAGAGAGAGATTACTTTTGAACAAAATGAAGAACATCTTGTGCCATCATACATTTCAATTTAGCACTAACTTTTCATAATATTTAATAAAAAATGATAATTGTTAACTTTTCGTTACTTTTTCATGAAGCTTGATTACTATGAAAAGGTGTAATATGCATGCATTTACTTTTTTTATATTACATTAGCTATTATGGCTATTAGAAACTTCATTACTCATGGCTTTAAATGTTGTAACTGGCCTATTTTAATGTAACTTAAACTTAAATGCGTATGGAGATATTTGAAACGTTAATGGATTTCATTCAAATCTATACTAATCTGTTCATGCATACAAAAACTATAGGAAATGAGAAGAGGAAATTAACTCACTTTAACGAAGAACTGAAGTTTGGAGGTCCAGATTTTTGGGTCCACGAGTGAAGATTACTTAGGATAGGACACTTTC
Source organism: Isotoma viridis (assembly GCA_034696425.1). Taxonomy (NCBI): domain Eukaryota; kingdom Metazoa; phylum Arthropoda; class Collembola; order Entomobryomorpha; family Isotomidae; genus Isotoma; species Isotoma viridis. The sequence continues at coordinate 14,619 of JAQGAA010001447.1, read as the reverse complement.
ACTAACACTGTGTTAACCTCACTCAGTGCTCTTCTTATCCGAAAACCATACACAATACGAGTACGTCATTGTATTAATTTAGATTAGGTATATTAACTCAAACAAAGTATTTCTTTTTGAAGAAAAATACACTAGAAGAATTATGAATATTAGCTTGCACAAGCACAATTACTGAATTGTTTAGTAAATAAATAAAGTGCGAGGTAATTCGTGCCTGATAAGGGATTATTTAGCTCATAATAATTAGTATAAAGAAACTGTGTTGTGTAAATTATTGTCAATCCTGGAGTTTTGTTTTTGAGGTGCAAATTAAAATAAATTTAAGAAAGGAAATTTCGTAAGAATTAAATAAAATGCAATCTTGCTATGATTTTTATGTATGAAAAAGAAAGGAATTACTCAAATTAGTTCAAGTTATACTGAAAATGTTATTATTGCAAATTTTTGAATATGAAAAAAAAATCATATTTCTAAATTCATTTGGATGGCGAGTCCTTATCGTCTTCCCCACGTTCCATCTTTTCTCTTGCTGATTTCGCTGCTTGATAATCCGCATAATGAGCCCTTCGGCTGGCTTCAAATTCTGCGGAAGGATGTGGTTCGTCATAACTATGAGAAAGTTGAGTTATTTCTTCCGGTTTGGCTTCTGTGGCTGGTTGTAGGTGTGTTTTAACAATATTTAAATCGTCGTAAGAAATATGTGATGCGGTAGATGGACGAGGGCATTTTGGTTCCGGTGGGGTTTTGGAGGTTCCGGGTTTGGCAGATTCCGGCGTTGGTTCTGTAGCAAAGGATTAAGAAAGTGGGGAGTAAGTGTGGCTTCCCTTTTAATCTTTTTAAGCTTAGGATGAAAGTGTATAGAAAAGAATTACCCTGGCGAGTAGAATTATTTTTCAAAATTCCATGAGGAGGAACACTATCATTAGGCTTCGGATTCTGTGACATATTGCTGCTAGTAGAGTTTATAATATGTTTGAACAAATGGTATATTTGATGCACCTGACAATAACACACTCCACTAAAAATAAAGTTTTGAGCTGATTATAATTAATTTAAGAAGGCACTTGGAATTTTGTGTTTGGAAGTTAGGATTTTCAAATTCAATCGTGGATTTTAATAAATGCCGGCGTTTAATAATATATACCGAAGCCTCTTCATTCTCTGGTCACTTTTCTGGAAGGTTCTGCTCTCAACTTTCAACTCTCTCTCTGTCTTCACCTCTCTTTGAGTAAAACGTGTTCATGCCATGCTCTTCCTTATACTCCCTCCCTGTACCTCTACAGTCCACACCTATCATCTTTCATGTCACAGGTTACACAATGACACAGCATGCATTCATTAAATAAGTGCATAAACTTTTTTGATTTAATTTTGTTCCTAGTTAATACTCCTAGGCTTTAAATTACTCAATTGTCGAGTAGGACGAGGTGACCGAGTGGTTAAGGTGTTGGACTGCTAATCCAATGTGCTCTGCACGCGAGGGTTCGAATCCCTTCCTCGTCGACTTCTCTTTTGGATCATTTTTATTTTTATTGATGACTGATGGATAAGTGAATACTAGTTTGCTAATAATTCAATATTTTGTAGTTTTTGTTACCTACTTTGTATTGGTTTAGAGTTGGTGGTGGTGGTGGTAGTAGTGGTGAGAGAAGGGAAGTTAAATAATTTGCAAGTTTTGTTTTTAATTGTTTACATCAATAACATCAAACAATTTTTTTTTTTTGAATGTTTAGTGTGTAGTATTTTATTGTGTAAAACATTAGGGTTATGTTATGTCATTATGGATAAATTGTTTAGAGTAAGTAGGTTTTTTTAAAGTACATTTTTATACTAAAAAGTTTTTTAAAAAAACATTGGTCTTAGATTTAATGGCTGTATTTTAACTTTTGTAGATTTTAAGCATGTGTAATCAATCAGCTTATCAACTTAATAGAATATGCATTTGTAGAATTAGATATATTTTGAAACATTATGAATTATGAGTTTATGAATTGAAGGATTGTAGAGAGATGTTAGACAAATCTTAACAAATTAAAGTTAACAGTTAAAGTTAAATTTTAACAATTAGGAATGAGGTTTAAAAGTTTAGTTTCATTTGAACTAACAAAAGATAAATATTCTTAAATTATAAAAAATGTGATTAATTTTTTTATTTCTTGCATTTAGCCTTGAAATTTACATTTCTGATTTCTCCAGTGTTCCGGACTAGTCCAATTTTCTCCAGTTTGAGGATTTAGATTTTTTCCAATTTGAGTTATAAGGACACTGAAAATTCAGGAAATATTATTGGATTACAAATTACAACTCGACTCCAAACTTTTATAAAGGCTTTTGAGCATCTTTAAGACCCTAACATCTCGAGATTAATGCTCAGAGTCAGAGTTCGTAATTTTGGTTATAGTTATAGTGGAAGGAATTGCGGTGAGATTGCTTATTTTTTGGATTTTAAAATCTACTTTAAGTTACAATAATGCCCCTATAAGTAAGGGACCCCCACCCCCCCCGGAATATAATTTTCGGAAGGGTTTGAAACAATATGACTAGTCCCTACCCCGCGTAGATCTAAATCAGGTTTTACAATGTCCTTAATTTCTATAAGAAAGTATAAAAATAACATTAAAATCCAAGAGGGAATGATAACTATTTAGGATAATTGATTTTATTCCAATTTAAGTAGAATCTTTGAATACACAATGAATTATGGTAATGGCATCAAAAGACTGTCTACTCAAACTCCGTATGCATACCAGCACCAGTATATATCAATTAATAATCTTTTTGAACAATTTTTCGCAGTATTCTTTAATGTATAAATGTATTATTCATATGCATTTTATCGATCCCTAAACAAATTGACATTTTGTACACGGCAAACTAAATTGTTCCGTTAACATCGATTTGCTAAGCAAGCAAGAGTCTTTACTTTTGACATTTCATATGGTAATATTAAACGGTGTCAGTTTACATATAGCATTATTTCACACTTTAACACTTTAAGGTAATAGTGAAGATTACAAAGAATTAATCATATGAGAAGAGTTTAGGAATTTAGCAAGCATCCAATTTCGCAATAAATATTAAATTGTAAGATTGCGTGCAATGGCTGGGGATAGGGTGCTTTGTTTTAACTGTTTACTTTATACTAATCAAAATTAATTGATTCTCAGTATCTATTCGGGAAGTCTTTTATTACGTTCCATTACATTTTTAACTATATTTTATTAGTTTCAGTTTCGATGCAATATGGTTTATTTATTTAGTGCAGTGATGTGGCATTTTTTCTGTCTGTTACTAAAATTTCATTGAAGCAGTAATAATAAAAAGTATCGGAAAGTATTATAATCAGCCATGGCTAAGGATTTAAGGTTTTTGTATTAGTTTTTAAAGATGGGCTATTTGTTGGAAAAAAGTACGTTGCGTTCAACTTTAAAACAAAAGTTTCAAACTTTTTTTTACAAAGCTGATTTCCCAAGTTTAGTCAAAATGATCAAATTTCAAGATAAGTTTTCCATGTGATTCGATTGCCATTCTTTCCTCACTTTGCTTCAACTTCCTAAAAGTGATTTTGTGTGATTTTGATTTGTGGAAAAATTCGCCGTTTTTCTGCGTGTATGTGCAATTCAATAATATTAATTGTAAGCTCCAATAAGCTGAAACCTGAATTTTGTGATGTACTGTGAATCTGTGTCGGAATCAGCACACAATTTCAGTGAACTTAAATAGAACGGAAAAAAAATCAGAGACGATCAGACGATATCAAAATCTAAACAGTTTTATCCGATACATCAAAATCGGATATTTATTTCAATCAGAATCAGAATCACGTCAAAGCAATGATATTGACAAGGGACTCTCTTCCATTTGATTATGGTGATGGTACTGTCATTTTTGGGACTCTATTTAGGAGAATGAAGGCGATACATGTTATTCATATTAAATTTTCTGCGTTGCGATCAAGTAGCATCCGGTTGAAGTCCCGAAGCGTTTAGTGTTTACTTGGTGTCTGTATTCGGCAATATGAAAAACAGAACAGAAATTGGGTAACAACAGTTGGTTTTGTTGGTAAGAAAGACATTTTTCTCAATTACATTGTCTAAAAGTATTTGTAGCGAGTATTGCTTCTTTTTTATCATTCACAAATTAGTTTTAAGTTACAATGACGGTTTTGATTTTTATAAAGAAGCCGTGTCATAGTTGTAATTACTTTAAAACGCCATGGATAAGACGATGAAGCATGTTAGAACTTATAACGAATTTAAACTAGTTTCGAGTTATTAGCCAGCATTCAGTTTCATAAAAGATAACCTCTCGTTTGTACCAAGAAACCGAAATTTGCATCATCAAGTACATCAGACCTGTTGTCTTACTCACCGGGTTTTATTAGGGTAAAAATTGTTGCGCTTTAAGACATGAAAACCGGGTTCAGATAGTTTATCTAAATTCAAGATTTTATTGATTCCTTTCCAGATACTCTTCGCTCTTTATAGTAAAGCTACCTGTATGCTGTAGTATCAAAGAGGTATGATATTCATATTCATCGTTTAATAGAAACCCTGTCTAGTCCACTCTGTACTCACTTTCTTATTGCAGTTGTTTTGCACTTCCACTTATGAAAAAACCATCTTCTACCTACTACCTCCTAATCCTAATGTTTGTTCCTTTCTTTCCATCCAAGTATGGCTAATATTGGGAAACCCAAAACCTGTCCCCAAGCTAACCAAATAAAGCTTATAGTCTATATTCAGATTGTAGCTAAAAGCAAATTCAATATGATTCAAAATGCAGACAGATTAGACCGATTAGACCATGATTCTGATTAATCTTTCATATGATGATGTATGACATGGTACAAAAATCAATTCCGAAAATAAACTTTTAGCCAGATGCAAAAGTGTGTCAGGAAGGTTGATTTTGGAATTTGCAAAGAGTAATATAAATATTTAACAATTTTGGATTCCCCATGGTCCCAAAAAACAACAGTTGTCAGTATTCCTTTTATTGCATTGCAATAAAAAAAACAGAAGTTGAGCAGTTGTAAAGTATCACGTCATCTTCATCAGTATGGTTTTATGGTATGTAAAGCACAAATTTCATTTTAATCATTGATCAGTCCAGATCCCATGTGTTGCATCTTGCATCTGTTAAGCTAGGCGATTCAGAGTGAGTGTAGTCATCTCGTTAATTTCATTATTTCCGTCGAAACTTATTTGGTCGAATCCGAATGTATTCATAATTTCATGCATCATGAAAACTCATCAAAACTAGTTGATCATCGCATCGTAACCTAAAAACTTAGCATTTTTAACGGTAGTAGTAGTAGTAAGAGTAACTTGTAACTATAGTTACTTTCATCCAAAACCAATCAATCAATTAAAATCTTTCATATCTGGACAATCCGGACTAAAACCACAAAAACCAGTGTGTCTAAAACAAAGTAGTACGCAAAACAGAAACTAATTATTCTTCTCTTCATTCATTCCATTTCAATATCAATCGATGTTCATTTACATTGAATCAATTACATACTATCATAATATTGGATTCATTGTCATTAAATTTAATGTTCATCCATCCATATACTAATAAAATCTATACTAAAACTACCAGTAACATTCATGATACAAATACCAATGATACGCGATGATACCAACTACTTACTACCTTTCTTTTTACCCATTCCTATGCTTTGACAATTTGCAAATTTACTAATACCACTATGTACCTCATGCAAATGTAATTTAGTTTTTTAATGTTGTGTCACTGTTGCTGTGACAATGTGATATTATATTCATACGCTACACAACTACATAGAAAGAATCTAAAACATAATTATTTTCTACCTCTTGCTCTCATGTCAAAAAATAATGGAAAAGTATTTTTTACTCATTATCCATGCAGAAATAATATAGGCTTATGAATGTATCATCAACATCATCATCATCATCCCAATAATGTAGAATAGGGTTGACTAACATTTGCAGTTATGGTTTCAAAGTCGCAAAACCTTCTCGCAAATCTCAAAGGTATATTTCTGAAACTAAAAATAAACAACTTGACATTTCCCATAAAGTAGGTAGATCTTTTAGTATTAACAGTCGACATAATGCAAAGTCACGTCAATACTACTGTCAATACTAGTGTCAACGTCACAAACTTTGTCACAAAACTATATCGTTTCTCTTGTAAGCACACATTGATCCATCCGTCATTCATTTCCTATCTGCTTTTTACATTGATATCCGTCATTTCCTATCATTTGTACTGACTTAACTATTATTATCATCATCATCACTTCATAATACTTCATATAATATTTTCTTTGTGTTCAATTGACTCTATAAACAATATTGGTGTACGGTGGTGTTGGCTGTAGCTGGTGACGGTGAGTGGTGATGGTGGTGGTGGTGGTAGGTGGTATAGTCTGTATGTGAGCAAAAGGCTGAAGGCAGCTTATAAAAAAAGGAGCTTTCTCTTTTCACTTTTGATCTCCGTCTGTTCTCTCTTCTCTGTCTTTCCTGTGAAACCAGAATTAAATCCAACTCAACAAGAATAATTTTGTGACCTCACTTGATACTAATATTATTATTATTATGTATTTATTAGTGTATTTTTTAAATTCAAAATTTTGTTTTTTTAACCTTTTTTAAAACAAATATTCCGATCTTAATGATGTTTTAGGAAATGTAAAGTAAAAGTAAAGGGTTTATTCCTTCAAAACATTTCAGTAACAAATTTCTAGACAAAAAAAGTGAGTTGGGTTAAAATAAAGTGATTGGTATTGTTGATTGTCATGATTGTGTATTTAAAATAAATTAGGTAGCTTAATAAGTAAACAGTGATTGAAATTAAGGCTGTGGGTTAAATTGAATGGGGAACAAATTCCAAATCAAGAAATGTATAAGAAAGGAATAAAAGAATACACAACATATGTAACTAATTAAAAAATTTAAATAGTTTCACAAACTATCGACAGATAGGATAACTTCAAAAACTTAAAATTAAAGACAAAAGACTAGATATTTCTAATGCGGTTTGTATTTTTGAAGAAACTGTGTTCTGTCTGACACCGTGACACCAGACAGACCACTGACTGCCAAATTCACTCCTGCTCCAAAATTTTCTACATAATCAAAAGTAGTAAGTGTCAAAAAAGTGTTCATTTTTTTGTTAATGTGCTTGACTTTGACGTTGACGTATAGATAGGGTTTATATTTACTTAAACTAAAAATATTAGAAATTAATTAAAAATAAACTTAAAACAGGATTTATTAAACGAACGATTCACACAATTAAAACGAGTAATTATAATCAAGGGAAGTTTTCCATATAAATTAAATTCACCTGACCCTAACTACCCTCACCCTGTCTACCACCACCACTACTCACTCTTCTATCTATCTCCTTTATATTGTTGGTGATGTTCTTGTATTATTTTTACCAACCCTTCTGTACATTCTTCTTATTCTGCATGTGTGTAAAAGTTCATTTTTACTACACATGATGATGTAGTACATCATCTTTCATTCATTACGATGATAATAATATAATGGTACGATTCTTAAAGTAGTTCAAGTTGTATTTGAGAACAGAGTATATTGTGCTATTATTATGTGAATGTAATGAGATAATTACGTTTAACTGAATGAACTAAAAATGTACAAAAAGTATGACCAAGGTCGGTGGTTGGTGGTGGTACTCGATATGATAAATCATGGCATATCCATCATCATATCAGTGGTACTAACTAGGTGCTTAGGGTCGCCTCATGATCTCATGAGAGACAAAACTAACAAGAACGGATGGATGATGATAATCCTCCTCCTCTCTTTTTACGTGGCGGTCCAACTCTAATATGTAATAGTTTCCTTACTACTAGTTTCAATCCAAATAGTGAAATACTCATGCACGTACATCATAAAAATATAATAATAATATTTAAAAAATATATAATTATTATTTAGACCAGATAGACTATTTTATGAGTGTAAAGTATACATACGACCACACTTACTTAAATAATATGTAAGGGTTTTTCTAGTTTGCTAAATTGAAAATTATTATAGTTTAATTAGGTTAGGTAACTTATTGTCAATTGTAAGTTCCTTTTGTGCCGTAGACCATACATAGTGTGAGTCAATCAATACACAACACACATTAATACACAATAGTTGTAGTTAGTGGTGGTGGTGGGGGTGTGATTAAATTTTTAAAGTGCAATTAATTACGCTCTATCATCCATCCCATAATTTTTGTAATTCTTTAAGTATCAATCAGTTTTAGTATTTTTGTATTGATTGCATATTTATTTGATACATGATAGATTTGTTTGTTATTTGAGCCTGAGAATTTACACACAATATACAAAATAATAATAAAACTCAACTCGCATCGGGTTTAAGTTGTAAGTCGTCTGAGAGTCAATATTGTTAGATCAACAATAGATAATACACAATAATACAGATGACAATAATAACAATATAAAGTACTTCTTATCATCAGTGATAATAAACTAACCTCTTGTTCTTGGTGGAGATTGTTTTTTGATTTGTTTGTTGTCTGTACTATTGACTAAACTACTTACTACTACTACTACTGACAATGAGATAAAATGCTATTGTAGTTAATAGTTTTCTCGGGCTGTTAAAAAAGTAAATCGAAAATCCGTTTTCTACACGATCGGTTAAAACATTTACGTCGAATAACGGTCAACTGTAAAGATGGTTGAAGGTTGTTGTTTGTTTGTTTGTTATGTGTGTGTTTTTGGCTTTTTGTCTGTCTAAGCACTAATTACTATATATTACTGTTTTTAAATTATGATATGAATGATGATGTGTGGGTGGAATTTCCTTCTCATGCTTGAAAAGTATTTGATATGTGTTCGAGTCCTTTTTATGTATTTTAATAATGATTGTTTTTTGTGACAATTGCAGAAGGTGAAACTGGAGCTTTTCTGACGGAAATCATGGACCGAGTTGTGGACAAAAGATTGCTGAGTGATATACAGCTAAAAAGATTAAAAGAGCATCGGTACTCTGCCAGTAGCAGTAGCCTTTTGGACCCAGTTCTACAATATTGGTGGAACTGGCTAGTGACACAAGTCCCTATGTGGCTTGCCCCTAACTTGATTACATCTTTGGGACTCTTTGTAAATATTCTTACGAGCCTTATTCTTATATATTTCAGTCCAGACTGTAGACAGCCGGTAAGTTGAGTTGATAATTGTTTGCCGTTTAAAATTTAGATTTAAAACAAATGTAAAAAATAAAATAATAGGGAATAATTGGATGACCTGTGTTATTTCATGTAGGTACCATCGTGGGCATGTTACCTGTGTGCTCTAGGTTTGTTCATATATCAAAGTCTGGATGCTATTGATGGAAAGCAAGCTCGCCGGACAAACTCTTCGTCTCCACTTGGAGAGCTATTTGACCACGGGTGTGATTCGATATCCACAGGTTTGGATATTTATAGTTGCTACATTTTTCGTTATTAAGAGGCAAGATGATTATAGTAATTTTTCGATCTGCAGTGTTTGTGTCTCTTGCGGTATGTGTTTCGTGTCAACTTGGCTCCGCGCCTAGTCTGATGTTCCTACAGTGTTTCAGCGCCATAACACTGTTTTATTGTGCCCACTGGCAGACTTATGTTTCAGGTATATGAAGACATTCATGGTTTACTTATTGTTCGATGACCTTATCGTAGAACAGCAAAAACAGAAGAATGTAATTATCGTTATCAGCACTAACCGTAAATTTGTTCTACTTATCAGGCACATTGAGATTTGGATTTGTCGATGTTACTGAAGCCCAGCTGGGAATCATGTTGGTCCACGTCATATCTGGGTACCAAGGATGCGATTTTTGGACCAAATCGGTATGTAGACACAAATTTCTTTTAGATGTGTACACTTTTGAAATCATCTAGTAGAACCAAGTAACTAGCCATTTTAGACTAAGCGATGGAATAAAACATGAGAATCTTGGAAAAAGAATTTTTAACGAAGCATGGCTACGTGTTATATCTAAATAGACGATCTTTAGTTTGCCGTTGGGAGCCATCCCAACATTGGTGGCACTTCCTATGGGATTATGGTCCTTGTTCAAGACACTGGAGATAATTTTTACAGGAGGTGTAGGAAAAAATGGGTCTACTGTTGCAGTGAGTGTTTACTCCCGAAAAGGGATAGTATACGCTGATTTTTGTGGTGGTGGTAGCCGTAAAGATTTACTTTTCGCGTTTAAGTTCAATTTTTTTCTTTTATCAGCGCTGTATTTATTATTTTGTACTTTAATGATATGATTGGTGAACAATATCTCGGATTCAGAATCTCAAACAAATTTTCAAAAAAATAACCCCGATGGTAATTTTTTAAAGAATCTATGCAGATTTATTAACAGGTATAAAAAGGTTAAAACATTTTTAACTTTTCCCGATCTTCGAGGTTATTTGCTCGAGATTTTATCTTATTTGGGGTTCTGGGTTCGAGATTTTGACTGATCATGTATTTTAATACACTGTTCGATGTATTGATGATTGCCGTTTAATTTGCACTATTGAAGAAATTAGTGTTTCGTAGACTAAACTTTCTTCAGAAGTTTTTACTTAACATACAGTCTGTATACTTTGTACTAAAAGAATACTAAAGTAGCTATGAACGTCTCAATATCATCGTCATCATGAAGTCCCATCGCTCAAACACACTTTCACCAGGCTACTGTGTTATGACCGCGTGATCACCGTTTTATCTTTGTATATGAAAATCGACAAAGTTACGTAGGTGCTGGAAGACGTCACAATGCCAAGATTTTACATAAAAACCCCCATTAGTTATAGATGTCCTGTGGTTAGGTAGCTCAGTCTTTCGCTCCTTTGAATATAAAATGGAACAATAATGGAATTAACTGATTAGTACTGATTACTCTCCTCGTTACAGTCTTAATGGCTATATACAATTAGAGTTGCTTTATTCTTATTTTGTTTCCACTTCTTGATTTTTCAATTTTTTCGTCACAGCTCTTCCCGAGCATAGATCTACCTCGTTACTACGTCTATGTAGCAATTTTTCTATCTGGAGGTCTCCGCGCTCTTGTGTGGGATTTTAAAACAATTTTGTATGGAGGTGCAGGAAAAAACGGCTCCTCCGTGGCTGTAAGTTATGGGTCATTTATCATGCGGGACACAGTTTAATATGGGTTCTGTGTGTAGCGAACGGCGATAATTGATTTCAAAAAGTGTGCTGGTTGTTCATGGGCGATGTTTTGTCCAACCGTTTCGCCAACGGTTGTTGCTAATTGATGACTTGTAAAACATCATGTAATGCCAAATAACTGAATGCATAACAGTATTTTTGCTCCTTACTCTTTAACTTTGTGTATGTCTGTCTGCTTTCGGTTTTTCAATCGCTTTCTACCCTTTGTGTTTGCTTTGTTTTTTGAGTGTAATACAAAACATTCAGTATACAGCTTTTTTGCATTGTGTTTCTATTGCATTGAACAGTAATATAGCAATAGTTTATCTGACTAAAGTTTACATTCGTTAGGGAACAAGTGTCCTGTCTCCAGTAATACCATTCAGTCTGGTTCTCGTACCAGCCCTTCTCATTGCTGGAAATAGCAAAGAAGATCTCTATGAGAATTACCCTGCAGTTTACATTCTCACATTTGGTCTTGTAGCAGCGAAAGTGACCAATAGACTAGTAGTAAATAAACTTTTTTCTTTATTCTCACATTGAAGATTACTGACGTTCAGGTGTTTTATGTTTGTGTAATACTGTGTTGTTTCATCATTATTTAGGTTGCTCATATGACAAAAAGTGAGATGGATTACTTGGATACATCATTGCTAGGACCTTTCCTGTTGTTCATGAATCAGTACTTCAATTATGTTGTCACAGAAAAGTATTTACTATTTTTCAGCCTGGTATGTTAATAGATTTTTAAACTTGTCAAAGAATAATGTGGTAAGATAACCTTTAACGATTTAACGTACGTGTGTGTGTAATAGGTATGGACTACATTCGATCTTTGGAGATACTGCAGCCGAGTTTGTGTTGAAATTTGTGAGTCGCTTGACATCTACCTTTTCAAGATTCCTTTTGTATCAGACAACCACTCTAAAGAAAGTTCGAAGAATACAACAGTACCTATTTTAAGTACAAGTTCAAGTTCATCAAATAGGAGTTCACGAACTTCAAGAAAATAACTGAAGTGGTCTTGTAATTATTTATGAGATTTCGTATTCGTATGAGGTAGCATCGTCGTCATCACATATATATAATATACCCACTTTTCTATTCTTGTGTTGCAGCCAAAGCAATTCTTGCGAAATGATACAAATTTCTTTGTCCTCCTTTTTAGACTCGGTCAGCAAGGAAAACTGTTTAGCTTTACATCGACCAATCGATAGTTTTCTTTTATTGTTCAAAATTTCTTGTAAAATAATTTCGCTCATGATCCTTTAAAATCGATTTCAAAATTTCAAATAGAAAATTTCTGAATTTTTATTTGCGGATTGTTCCGCTAGGTGAAGGAATCTTGAGCACAAATCAAAGCATAAAATTTGTGTCTTAACGTCATGAAAACTTTTATGAACTTATGTAGAGTATTAATCGCATTTCTTAACTAATCGATGCCCTTGAAAGCTATAAACGTCGTAAATAATTATTGATGGCAGGCTTTGAAAGTCAAAAAATCAATAAACTTTATTTTGAAACTAGGATTAATTTTTGTGAGGTAGTTAGCTATCGTATACACATATATATATATATATAAATATATAAATTAATCTATCAGGCCACTTATGGGTAATTTGATGTCTTGACTATTTTTAGAATTGCATAAACAGCTTCAAACTTAAACTCAATTTGCAAGTATTATTCCTCCACCAGAAAAATTTTAATGTTTGAAATGGTAAGTAAGTAGTGGCCAAGGGAATGTGGGCAGGGTGAAATTCTAAAATCAAAAGAACGTCTTTCTATCTGCAAATTTTTTGAACAAACTTGCTTGTCAAAGCAAATTTACGATAATGTATCCCGATATCCAATTCATTGATATTTCTAAATTAGTTATCATGATTACCATTAGTAAACGATATTGGAGTGCCAAAATAAAAATTCTTAGGGATACTAGGGACATTATTTCTTAAAATATTTCTTTTTTGACACCTTTTTGAAGTTAAGCCTTGCCAATTTTCAAAATAAGAAACGGAGCAGATATGGTCGAACACAATTCTGCTGAATAAATTTATTTTTGAACAAATGTTCAAGGCACCCAGCAACACTTAAGAAGCCAATAGATTGAATATATAGACTTAATTTTGGAAAATTGACCGCTTTTGCAAATTAAATAATATCGATTTGTCGATCGTTAACAAATGAAAATCGTAAGGATTATAATTCACCTAACAATAGTGATATATTTAATTTGAAACTGGTGCAACTGTACGTAAATGAATGTTTGCGATCCCCTTTTTAGAATTATTAGCTCACACGTAAAGTCAGTTGTGTTATTGTGTGCAGTTAATTTAGCTACATGTTAAAGTACTTATATATGGTTTGTTTTTGTACGGTTTATAATAGGAGAAAGTTATGGAAGGTTGTTTTTTAATATGATGCAGATTTAAAGCTTTATTGTGTAATAATTCAATCGCTATAAAGCACAATGAGGCTCTTAATCAGTCACAGAATAATATATGCAATTTTTGCCTTATAACGGTATGTATCAATCAATTTGCATGAAATATGTGTCTTAAATTGATCATTAGGAAATAAATAGCTTTTTTCTTTATAATACTTTGATTGATTGAAAGAATGAAAGCTACGTTTATGACTTACGCGCAGGGATTTTTTTTTAAATGTGTGGAATCAATTAGGTTCTGTATAGGAATTTCTTCAAAATCTTAACTGGATATAGAAAAAGTTGCTATGCTACATAGTAGTTAGAAAGTTCACTTTTTTATTTACTCCGCTAGCGGCTATTAGAAAGTATCAAATTAGAAAGTATAAATCTATAAAACTTATAATTTGTATGAATACTATGCAAGTAAAGGAGACGCAAGATGTTAACCCAAAGCAATATAAAATGAATTATATCTTAAAATAAGGTTCGAATTTCCGATAGTTTTATGCTCTTATACGAGCGTAAAACATCTTAAAGCATAAGGCTTAAAGCAATGACAAAATTAAAAGCCTTTAGAAAATTGATAAAAAACCAAAATGATGTACATACCTTTTTAAGGCGAGATTTTACTAGTATTATTTGGCCGAATAGAAGGTGCTTGGTTAAGTTCATGTTGTAGCTGAAGAATATATGAATGTGATTTATGTGTCAAGTGTCAGTGGTACTTTATGTATTGTACGATTATAACTGATTTATTCAGGGCAGGTAACCGAAGAATATTATTACAAACTAATAATATGTATCATATTATTATAATACTAAAACAATGATCAGCACATTGTCTTACAAATTATTACCGCTACACAACAGTAAATACACAATAACATTAACACCCGCTTGTCTTGTCTTTTACAGACCAAGTTAACATATATAATAAATTGTCTACTACAATCAACTACTAATCAACTATGCTGAGGGTAAGGTAATAATTTGTAAGACAATG